>JANHFX010026286.1:0-29805 GCA_027560015.1 Chloroceryle amazona
CCTCCCGCACTCCGGTAATGCCCGAACGGCGCTGGCCACCGCCCGCGTCTCGCACGGTTCCGTCCCTGCTGGGATAAATCGCTTCATGCTTTGAAGAAACGTCTGTCAGCACTAAATGTTGCATTACATTTTTTCATAGCTTTGACCGCGGGTCGGAGAAAAGTTCATTATTTTTTATATTTTTTTTTTCACTATCTGGTGGAAAAATACTCTGGTTTCGTTCTAAAGGACTCGGGAAATCTCCGTGGAGATGCTACCTGTTGAGTTCAAAGAGCGTTTTACCACCAAATAACCACCCTTTCATAAAGCACTGGGTAATGCTCGTTTTCCTCACCGGCTGTTTCCAGCTGTGTTAACCTTAGAGAACAGAAGAATAAATGCTTTGGGTAAAGAGAGATGTTAGAAAACACAACAGACTTGATGTGTCCCATCCAGTTTCAGAGTGATCCATAACATTTCAACAAGGTATTTTTGCTTCCTAAGGAACAGCAAATGTCCACCACTTTCTAGAAGTATAGAAGTAGAAGCAAGATGATAAAAGCTTTACAGCATCCCAAAATATCCAAGTACTTGCTATTTAAAGTACTGGAGGAAACTAGTGTAGCACTAGACATTTCCAAGCTTATTAAGCTTGAGAAGAACTTTATCACTGTTTAAGTGTTTTACAGCTAGTAACTAAATCTTGGAACACCTCTCTGCAATTAAATTTGTCTCTGAAAAACAGATGGTAAAATGGAGTCACAAGCAAAGGGTTACCATTGGCTCTGGCTGAAAATTATCTGGGATTAGCCTCAACCCCAGCCATGTATGACCATTCCTTCTTTCTGACCAAGCTGCCTGGCTGGCTGGTTCAACTGCAGTTTTGCAAATTATAGAGACACTTTAACAATTCCTTTTTACTACTGCTACACATTTAGAACAGTAATAATAGTAACAATAAAAAAAGTTATACATGAAGAAGGGGATGGGATATGTGTACAAAAGAATATGCCAGATAATCTAGTGTTAGGCTGTGTATGTTTATTTTGGTCAATTTTGGTTGATCATCACTGATTGGCAGTAGAGTTAAAAAAAAACAAAACCAAAAAGAACAACAAACAAGAAAACAAAGTGCAAAAATGCAATGCAATAAAATAAAAACGTTTTATTGCTTGTAGTGAAATGTAGTAGTTTAAGCACTGGTAACCTTCTAGGTTCGTATCAGGTGAAAGCACAGTGGCTGCCAAGAGGAGCACACATCGAAGGAAATGACAGTTGATGGAGTCAACCAGCCAGTCATTCACAGTATTAACATATGGAACCAAGATAAGCACAGAATAGTATGGGCTTTCACATGGGATTTTGTCTGACCTAATACAGAATTTCATTTTACTTCTGATTGAACGGTTGAATGGTGAATCTTTATTCTCTTTAAAATCTTTTCTGTATCTTTTTTATATATTACAACTATCAGTAGTAGTATTTCAGACATGGAAGGATATATTGGGGAAAACTCAAGCGCCTTACTAAGCACTTCTTATCCATGATGTTTTTATTTTAATTGTATTGCAGGGTTTGGGGATTGCTACTTTCTTCTTCTTGCCATATTTGCAAGCACCTAGAAAAATGAGGCTTGATCCTTGGCTGGGACCTGGGAGTCACCACAACACAATACTTGTCAGCTCTGGGAACGGAGCATGCTCTCCCGTGAGAAAACAGATCTGACCTATTCTATCCTGTGTTACTGGCCAACCCTGAAATTCTTACCTCGTTCTAGAAAACTCATCTGTCTCAGACACAGAACATTACAGTATTGTTTCATGAGCTGAAGTCTGTCTTTGCAAATGTGATTGAAGGAATGATGAGGTTCTTTCTAAGACTTAAAATTTTGATAATGGCAGTAGTAATGGTGGGGCTGATAAGGTCACATTTGGCAGGTTTTTGAAGCTTGTGTTGTTCATCCTCCAGGTGAGCTGCCAGTGAGCAGTTATTTATGGGTAGGGTCCGATTTCCTTCTCTTAACTTTAAAAAGCATTAGAGAAACTCTTGCTCCCTCCTGGCCCTGCTTTAGTAAGAGAGATGTGATCTTAAGAAATGTTTGGGTTTGCGTTTTGTTTTTTGTTTTTTTTTTTAAACAAATTATGAAACAAAACCTCTAAGTTCTTTTTCAGGAGTAAGTCACACATAGAAAGTTTTAAGATATCTGTCTCTGTCTTGGGGGAGTTTTTGTACTTCAGAGAAATAAACCATTTTGGGAGATACCAGCGGAGGTCAGCTAGCTCAACCCTCTTCTCAAAGCAGCTCGAGATATGTCAGATTGCTCAGGTCCACGTCACAATGAGTTTTTATTATCTCCAGGCCTCTCTGGGCACCTATTCTAGTGTTCAAAATACAAGTTTTCATCCTAAGGATGATCAAATCAGACTTTCCTGTGTTGCAGCTTGTCTCTTGCCTCTAATCCTACTGTGCACCCCGAAGACTGTTTCCATTAGGTTGCTGAAGATGTGAAAAAGCTCTGCCTATTGCCTTTGCGTCTTACCCTGAAAACGAATCAGTTTTCTGAATCTCCTCTTACATGTTGTATGCTCTAACCCAGTCACCAGTCATCCGGGTGACTATGCTGGACTTGCTTCCTTAGTATTTTGCTGCAAGTGAACTAAAGTCCATTTTGTTGTTCACATCTCTCAGTAGTTTCAATTGCAAATAAATTTTGGCTTTCTGTGCTTCATCCCTGTACACTTGGTTGGTGTACTGGTATTCTTTATGTGCAGCCAGTCCCTGCATTCACTTTTTGTGTACTTGTGTTCGATTGCATGCAGAGGCTGTTTCATCTGTGCTGGCCTTCTGCCATGCTTGCTCAACTTCCTGCACATGTGATTAGAAAGTTCTTGTGTTTTAAGAGGTTGTTGAAGATCAGCTGGCTTTCCCGGGTCTCTTTGCCCTGCATAGCAGTCTTCTGTGGGAATCTGCAACATTGATCTTAAAAGAAGCCAAAGTTCTTAAAAGAAGTCGAAGGCTGTAATTCTACATTTTGTCTTGCTTACTTCTCTCAGGATTTTAAGCTCTCCTCTTTGTCATATTCACTAAGCCAAGAGTGATCCCTTTACATCCCTAGCCAGTCCTTTCTTGTGAGAAAACAGATTCAGCAGAGAGTTTGTCCTAGGTGGCTTTTTGAGCAACAGCATCAAGAAATTATTGCCATGGCACTTAAGAGATCTCTTTAATTGCTTTCTCTGCTGTATTGCCCCTCCAGTTATATTCTATTAACTAATGCTGTTGGTAGTGTGAAGGACTAAGAATTAAGAGTGATTCCTTCTTATGTCTAGGAGACATTTCTGTTATATTAGTTTTGAAAGTATTGCCTAAGCAATAGAGAAGGTAAATCTGGCACTGTGACTGTAACATTTTTGCATGTTCTGTGGATAGCTAGATATGATTCGATGTTCTGTGAATACTGGTTTTTAAGCTTCAGAAACATTAAAAAAGCCACTGCTTTCTAGAAAGGATTTTGTTTGCTTGCTTTTTGTGTATGAGTTGTTTGTTTCTTTGTTTTAATTAACCATATCAAGCTCTCTATATATTTGAGGCCCATTTCATTTTCTCTTTTACTGACTTTTTGTCTCACAAGCAGCAGTGTTTAGTGGGTTTTTAATGTAACTTTATGGGAACAAGAGCTTTTCAATTATTTCCTTTGCTGATGCTCAATTCAAGCATTAGTTGCTGTGGTTTGTTTTTCTTGGTGCTTTCCTTAAGAATCCATGTCCTGATGAAGGGTAGCTTAGTTTTCCTTTCACTGGAAGAAGCTGGGGAACATAGCAGAGTGGACAGGATGTTAAATACAAACACAAATACACAGGAACCGGTTCAGTCCATTTCAGAAGGGAAGGATAGAGTGGGAAGACACTGAAGTGCCTTAGAGCATGTTGGATTCACATCAGTGAAGTGACTGAGTAACGCTATCACCTTCTGTTCAGCATTGCACAAAGCAAGTGGTGTCCTTCTCAGGAGAGGATGCTAAGACTGAAGAAGTAGTGGAAGTAACTCAATTCAGAAGGAAACAAGGCTTATCTGTGGTTAGCTCCGTATTCCTGTATTTTGAACAGTCCTTCAGACTTCATTACATTGATTACATTGACTTCATTACATTGATTCCTCTGCAAGGCAAGCCCACGTGAATGTATACATGATGAACTAAGAGAGAGTTCAGGCAGGGTTTTAACTTTGTAACGACAGATTAATTCCTGTATTTTAGTTCTGTCATGATAGAGAAACTGAGTCAGCTAATGCTGCAAAAACTTATATGTGAGTGAAGAAGAATTTGTACCATGCCATCTCCTTTTTCTGCTCTGAAATGCTTCAGATTAACAATTAGATGCTTATTTTTTGTAAAGAACACAGACATTTCAAAGAAAAAAAATAACCCAAAATAAGCTTTATTGCAAGAAATTGATACATACCAACTGATACATACCTTTTAAACAAAACTTTTTTCTTACAAACATTTGATTAAAAATGTACAAAGTTTCTTTTTCTTTTCAAAATCCCCAAATTCAACAAAAGAAAAGAAAAGAAAAACCACTGAGTATAACATGATATAATCTTTGGTCAGCACCAATACGTAACTGAAACAATCCTGGAGCCAGCATGTGCTTTGGCTATTTTCACATGTGAGATTCTGTTACGTGACTAGTTATAGGCACCAGCTGTCAAAAAAAAAATCACCATTGAGACATACACTTAACACATAATGGTCCAACGTGGAAAAAAAAAATTACTAAAGTAAACTAAACGTCAACTCATTGTACAAACATCTTTCTTACAAATAAGCTATGATAAAATGAGGCATATGGTATATAACTACAGTATTAATGAAACGTCTAAGAAATGGATTTCAAATACACATTTTCCTTGTCTGTGCTGCATAATTAGTTTGCATATATGGCAGTCCTGATACGGCGCTCAGTTTTTAGTAAATGCAATGAATTAATTCTAAGCCAGTACTGAAGAGTATGAAACATCACTCGTTCCCTTCAGAGAGACATTTTCTTCATCTGCTTACAGTAACGCAAGTTTGTAGAGCACCCTTTCTGAGAATGAGGTGTAGTTGCATGTATTGTTTCTTGAGGTTAGTGGAAGGAAGTACAGTACAGTTTGGTTCTGCAATTCTAATGGTATTAAAAGCAGTCAAGGTATTTTGCTACAGTGGTTGTGCCTCTTCTTTCATTATTTAATGTGGCTGATTCAGAATACAGTCCTATTGAGCTGCTGTGAAATACGATCTCTGCAGAGACTGATATTGTAATTCTTGTTCTTTAAGACTCTCTTGTTTCTTTAGTTTTTTGAGTTCTCAGAGTTTTGCAAAAGCACTTCAGAGTATCCAGAAGATGTACCACATTTCTCTTTCAGCTCTGATACATTTTAAAATTACTTATATACCATTTGGATGACTGGACCCAATACAAAAGGAAATATCTTTCAAATTTTTCTTTTTTTTTTAAAATTAAGAAAATACCTCTAAAATGTTATAGCTCAAATTTATAAATCTAAAGAAAAACAAGCAAATTTCCCTTTTGTTTACATAATTTGTTACTTTATCCATATATTACTGCATTAAAAATAAATAAACTATATTTTTTTCAATTAGGAACTATAGCAAAATACCCAAAGTGTTACAGACTGCTAACAGGAAAAAATTAGCTCACATTTTTGTGCATTTAGTGCCATATGTTGAATTCTAAAAGTTTAGCTTTTTATTATACTTTAAACTGAGGTTATATGAAAGATACAGTAACCATGATTGCCATTGTAATCAAAGTTTTGGGGCTGGCGGAGTGTAAATTACAGTCTTGCAAGGTTAGTTCTTCAGTCCTGCCAGGATGGAAAGAAAGCGATCTTACAGTCTCCCTCCCTTCTCCCAAAGTCAGTGACTGTTTTAAAGCCTTTGAAAAGCAGTTATGCTCAAGTGGGTAGACAGGTGAACAGATGTGACTGAAGAACTGGACACAGTCTGGAAGACAGCTAGTAAAGGTCTATAAGCAGCCTCATTCTGAGAGCTTCCCCCAGCTCTCCCAGGAGGTAATGGTCCTCATTGCTGTCTTCCAGTTTCTTTAGCTCCTTTTTCTTATATAGAGGAATGCTGGTGATTTCCAGTGTGTGAGTTCCAGGCACTGACTTTTTCTTAACTATGTGCAAATAACTCAGTCCATCCCTCTGATGGATTCGAAAGATGCCGTCATCATTGCCATGCAAGATGATGTAGCGCATGTGGTTGGTAAGGGGCTCAATGGCGGGCATGAGTTCTAGGAGGTGCTCCTTGCTGTCAAGACTGGAAATGTTGACTCTCATCTTCAAAGGACTGTGCATGTCTAGGCTTTCCAAACTAATCTGCTCAATCTGAAGTAAAGGAGGAAAGATTGTTTAGAGCAGAAGAGAAACAGATATTCACTTGCACTGAGACAAGAATGAATGTGATTATTAACTGTTCATGCATTTTTCAAAATCTATCTGTGAAAAAAGTAATGGTAAATCCTTTCCAGTTGGGAGAACTGCTTGGTTCCATATCATACACCCTGTAAATCTTAAAGCCTTCTCACACAGGCCTAACATGATAATTAAAGTTACAGCATCAGATCTACAGAGGGGCTCAGATTTCAGTCGTTTCAGAATATGTTTAACTTCATGCTTCTAAAAAGTCCCTCTAATGACTTCAGTATAGTTATGCTGCATGTGTGAATCTGCCCAGAGATGCTGACTGTCAACACAGTACAGGGCAGGAGAATGAGAATAAGGACATTCCTATGAAAGCCATCTCAGAAGCAACAGCTTTGGAAGTGCTTCTACAAAAATACCTGGGCTGTAGTTTTCCTTAGGAAACCTGATACTAAGTGAGGAACCCAACCTACATGTCAAGATAGTTTCACACTTTTAAAGATAGGATTTCTCCCTTGAGGGAACTCCAATCACGTGAGTACATATGTGTATTCGTATGTAATACAATTTAAAACACATGGTAGCAAATTTGCAGACAGAAAAAAGTACTGTAGTGTTTTAAATAATGTACCTCATAGCTGTCATTGGTGATTAGTTTATTTTTTTATTTCACATAGATTTATGGATGTGAAACCTTTCAACTTTACTGCTTAGGTAGTTCTAATACTAGAAACTGAAAAGGTTAATGCTATTAGAAAAAGTAGTAACAAGATATAACAATTACAAACTAGATATGAAATTAATTGTGCAATAGAAAACATGCTTCTCAAAACAACCATGTATTTCTGTGGTGGTTGGACCACAAAATTCAGACTGGAACAGATTGAATGGGAATGGCGATGGGGAGGGAAAAGAGATGTTTGTAGGAAGTGTGGATGTGTGTGGGGAAATCAAACACTTAGATGTTAAGTGCCAACACTTCAGAGCAGAAATTATAGGATTACTGGATTCTATAAAAACATTGCCAGTAAGAGAACTGGCATTATGCAAAGTAGTGTGTGGTAAGGCTGGAGCTTCTGGTTTGTTTTATGACCTTAACATTTTATATAGGAGACTTGTTTCCCCACCCTTTTAATGTAACTTGTGTGGGTAGCACACCTTACCATTTCAGTTGAGGGTTTGCATTTTGCCTGTTTGCATTACACAGGTCTTGTACTACTGAAGGGAAATCTGCCTGTATCCCCACCTAAATTCAGTCAGTTTCCCATTCCTGAAGATTTCAAGACCAGAGATAATGCTACAAAACAGTCTATCATACAGATAATGAAGATAACAGATCTACAGAAGATCATACTCTTCTAACTTCTGGAAAAAAAGCATCTAAACATGTAAGTAGCAGGGCTGTCCTTTAAGGAGTATTCCATAAATTACTTTTCTAAGCCCACAAAATGCAGTAAGAAGAAAATTAAGTCTGAAGTGTATTTCTCTAATACCCTCAAGCAATTGTGCAAACACTGGACGTAAGCATATCAGCTAGGTCATCAACTTGTCTCCCACAGTTGTGAGCAATCATGGAATAGACACTTATCTGAAATGGTCTGCAGGAAGATCTTTTTAGCTGTCCCAGACCATAAAATGCTGTCCAATATCCTCCTGACAGTAGAACAGATTGCAGACATGACCAGTTTCCTAGCACTCTGTAATTCTATGAAAATTATTTTCCTGAATATATTTTGAGGAACTAAACCACACCTTGCACTACAAAGGACTCTTTGCAGGCTTTAAAAACTTTATCTGCCCATATTTGTTGATACCTGATTGTCACATTGTTCCTGCCAAAAGGACCCAAGTGTGAAAAACACTGAGGCAGGCAAAAATAGAATTTTTGTTATTGAATGCGGCCTGTGAAAATATTCCCTCCATTTACTGACAGTGTTGAGTATGGTAGCTCTGAAAGTACCTCAAAGTACAATATAGTGCTTATTCATTGTGGTACCTACAGCATCACTAGAACTTCTCTTCTTCCTGTTGTCTTTTTTGGAATAGCCATTGATTTTGCACTCATAACATGCTTCAGGGGACAAAGCATTCTCTTCATCAGCATCTCCATCCAGTGGCAGGTACTGGCCTTTGTTAAATCCCATCCCTGAGACACAGTGGCTGTTGAATAAAAACATCTATTCTAGTTACTTCTTGCAGTTTTATGAACTGTCCTGTTAAATGGAAAGTGAGCATATGTCATCTGTACCAGTGTTTGCATCCCCTTCCTTTCCCTTTCCTCAGCAGGAGGTCTGTGCATGAATTTTCTTCACACTGGTGGGGCAGGAAGAAAGACTATAGGCTACTGTAATTTTTCATTTACAAGTTTTAAAAAGAAACAGAGCAAAATCAGTCTTCCCTGAACTTTGGAACTATGTAATTTAGCCATTGTCATGTACCAGAACAACATTAATTTGCTTTTAATATTCTCGGTCGATTAAATCCTTAAAATCCTCAGTTATCTCAGTACAGACCTATCCTTATGCAGTAACAGTCCTCACTGAGCAGGTTGTAAAGGAGTGATTGTCTTGATACTGGGGTAGCAAGCAGAACTAATTGTTTAACGTTATTTATATACTAGATTTAAAATGTGCATCATATTCATGCAGAGACATGCCATTTTTTCTATCTTATGGGTACTGTGTGCAAAGGCAGTGGAAAGGATGACTTAGAATCCCGTCCTTCATTTGCACCTCTGTTTTTTGGTCTGACTAGGGTCCATCCTTTTTATAGCCTTCTGAATGTGTCTGATGAATGACTGTGTGGAGATACTCACCCTTGTCCAACTCTGTAATAGCCAGGTGGACAGCCACAAAGATAGCCACCTTCAGTGTTGGAACAACCATAATTGCAGGGGTTCTTGGTAGAAGAACACTCATTCACATCATGGCATGCACTGGAGTACTGGTCATAAGAAAATCCAGATGGGCAGGCACACTTGTAACTTCCAAGTGTGTTGTAGCAAGAAGCAGAGCCACATGCATTAGGATTGGAGCATTCATTTTCATCTAGTAAGCAAGAAAAAGTACACTGGTATCTTCTAATCTGACAGACATCAGGGAAGCCTGAGGTAGCTAACAAATCAGAGTATCTGCAAGTTCTATGGCTCTGCTACATCCTGACCCTACTACTGCACAGACACTTGGTCTCTGAAGAAGTACATTGACAAAGGTCCAAACACACACAGCTCGGGTATAAAGTTATTTTAGGGTACTGTTACTGTTAACCTTGTATTGACTCAATGCTCCCCCATCCTTCAAGGTATGACTCCTGTTTTGCTTAAGGGTCCTCTTTGCCCTGGCAGGGTACACTACTACCATATAAGGTCCACAGAGGAGAAAGGAACTGGAAGTCTAGTCATACTCCAACCATGACTGTGTTTCTGGCCACCTAGTGACGGGACAAAGTTAGGACAATACTTCTAGTGGAAACCGGAAGGCTCTGTGAGGGGAAAGACAATCGAAAAAGCCAACCAGAATGAAAAAGAAAGGTTTGTCTTCACCTTGAATTATGGTGTTGAATTAAGGTACAGAGAAGGTGACTCCCCCAGTCAGTGTGACTGATTGGTTCCAGGCCAAATTACAAAGAAGAATGAGGAAAGCAGCTTGTTGTATGGAAGATCATGTTTTTGATAATTCACACGTTGCTTATTTTATTTATCTCACCGAGGTATTGTTTCCCTGTAGGGGATTTCCCTTCCAATATCATTAGTGCCACATTGACACATACATTATTCACTTTACCATTCTTGCCTGCAGTTACTAGAGGACACATTCTTTTGAGGACTATCTATAATACTCTAAGACTGGAGCTGGTTTGGAGCTCTGTGGGAGTTGTTTGTTGTGCGTGACTGTCACTCCCACAGTAAGCAGCCATGATGGTCAGGACTTTGGAAAAACTGCTGGGTGTGCTACTCAGAGTAAAATGGGTATGATAAACTGATTTATATGTCTAGGATGAGGACAGTAAGATGAGCCTATATCCAACATATGGGAGTGCTTAGAGCCATCCTCTGATTATGACATCATTGTCAGAAAGCCATGAAAGCAAACTTGAAAAGGTAAATACGTTTTTATGGTGCCTTGTGAACAGTATAGGATGAGGTTGTTTCAGTATGTGTTGTTTTTTATTAAAAAAAATTTTTAAAAACCTGCAATTCATTTGGTATGAGAGTTAGTTTAATTCACGGAACAGAAAAAAAATGATGGATTGAATGAGTTAAACCAACAATAAAACTGCTGAGCTGATCAATTTGACCCTGTTCCCTGCCCAAAGAACAAATGTGGGCCTTAAGATTGAATTTTGGAAGTAGGAAACCCTTAATGGTTATGTTGATAATTGCTTTCCCTATTCGCTAGGGAACAGTATTCTGTAGTATTCTCAAATTGCTAATGATGGTGAGTGATTTCTGATGAAAGGTGGCATTTTAATTTTTTTTTTCTAGTAGACGTATTTACATTGATCCTTTCAGCAAATCAAGGAACATCTTTCCACCTTTATAAAATGGGATTTTTTCTAAGGAGAAGGGAGTCAGAATTTAGGCCTTACTAGGAAAAGTCCTTGTCACAGAGAGTTTGAACAGGATGAGTATGTTTTCTTGTTACCTCCTGTCACTGATTTATGTTGGGAGTAATAAATGTATGGAAGGAGGGGGAGAGAGGAAGAAAATGGGTATGTGTCATCATGACCTCTGTCCTGCCCATTCTTGTCCTTGCCTGGCAGTTGCTGTTATAAACAAACACTTTTGACACCTTTGCAGTTTAAATGTATTCTGTGAACTTTGTTTCCTTACCAACACATTGATTCCACTGGTAATGCTGAATATATCCCTGTGGGCATCCACATCTGTATCCACCCAGGATGTTCTGACAGCCATGCTGGCACCTATGGTTTCCATCACATTCATCCACATCTTTGCAATTGGGAGAGAAGTAGAACATGAAAGAATGCATGATTATACACATTGCCACATACATTATTCACTTTGATCATAAAACTGAAACACCAGTATTTTATGACAGCGAGTACCTGCTGTAAGATGGAAGCACCATTCAGGTTGGTCTTCTGGAAAGCCTGGAAGTCTATGTAGTGTTCTTTCTATCTATCAGTAATCCAACTGGAGATTTTGAGCCTTTACTTTACTCGGATTTGGAGAAGAAACACTATTCCTGGTAGTCCCACATGACGTTGCTTTGATGCAATGTTTAGTATCTGAATGTTTTTTATTTCAGTTTTCAAACCAAATATGCAGGACTAAGCTTTCAGTTTCCTGGACATCACTGAAGTGTTTGAATGAGGAATATACACCAAATTGTTAAGTAAGTGCTTACCTTTGCAATTAAAAAGAAAAGGCCATCTAAAAAGTCTCTGAGGTATGGGTAAAGAAAGGAGAAAGCCACAGAGGAAAAAACAAAATGTAAAAAATCACGTCATCTGAAAGAGTGCCTTCTCTAACAAGTAAGTAGATTGTCAGCAGCCTAATGTGTCAGGTACAATATGCAGTAAATGAAGAGTCTTATACACAGATTCTTTGTTACACTCTAGTAGTCCTCTGTTTAAAACAAAGCCCGAGGTGCAGAAAACCATTACTGCCAGGAACTGAAAGCTGTCTTTGTATCAGTAAAGGCATGTAGAACAGTTCTGATGTGCTAGTTGTGTATGTATCTTGTGAATACTTTGATATGTGTAATCTAGTGTTCTGTTTCATAGGTGCCCGTTGTAGTACACAACACTGATGTGTCTATTTTATGAGAACAAAGTAATCAGACAGAAGATAATGCTTTCTAAAACTCCTGGCTATTTATATTCTCCACTGCTACTCTAGAAATGGGCTTTAGATACTAATTCCTGTTTTAAATGCTCTATCAGGGTAGCTGACATTTTGAGATGTTGTCAGTTTGTGCATGTATTCCTCTGCATTTTTAATTTTCAGCAGCCATATGGCCTAGCACTGCCTTTTAATTGCCTCATTCCTCAGTATCTGAGGCCGCTCTGACACTGGAGCTTTCAAACTGAGATTTCCAGACTGGAACTCCCTTTTGAGCGAAAAGAGAGAGATAAAGCTCAGTAATATAATTTGCATCTTGACCATAGTGAACTACCATTCTGAATATGTGTTTCTATGGTAAAAGATTTAAAAGTATAGCATTTAGAATCTAATCTTAGATACCCTCAGGTGAATGATTACGATTCTTCCCTGGAGAGAATCAGCACTGGTAAGGCCACACCTTGAGTACTGTGTCCAGTTTTGGGCACCTCAGTAGAGGAGAGATATTGAGGTGCTGGAGGGAGAGCAGAGGAGGGCAACAAAGCTGGTCAAGGGACTGGAGAATAAGTCTTTTGAAGAGTGATTGAAGGAGGTGGGACTGCTTAGTTTGAGGAAGAGGAGGCTGAGGGGAGACCTCATCACTCTCTACAACTACCTGAAAGGACATTGTAGAGAGGTTGGTTCTGGTCTCTTCTCACAGGTAATTAGCAATAGAACATGAGGGAATGGATTCAAGCTGCAACAGGGTACATTTAGACTGGACATTAGGGAAAAATTTTTCACAGAAAGAGTAGTCAGACACTGGAATGGTTGAGTCACCAGCCCTGGATGTGTTTAAGGGTTGTTTAGATGTGGTGTTGAAGGACATAGTTTAGGGTTAGGGTTAGAGCAGGGTTAATGGTTGGACTTGATGATCCCAAGAGCCTTTTCCAACCTGAATGATACTACTAACATGATTAGCGGAAACAAAAATTATAGCAAGAATCTGTTTAGAATATGAAAATGAAAACAAAGAAGAAACAACTAGAATTTTAGGGGCATAAATCTAAGTGAAGCTGAAATAGCAGCCTGGAAAGAGTTGTTGAAGAGTTCACCTAAAAAGTCATTTAATTCTAATTTGTGTAAAAGTACTCAGGCAGAATCTTCTTACATACAACTATTCTTGTAATTACTTAAATACAATCTTATTTCTTTTTGATATATACTTTAGTATGGCTGGTGCTTTTTTTTGTCTCTCTTTGACGTGATGGGACTCACTAGACACAAAAGTAAGGGTTTGCACCATAAAAGAAAAATTGACCTTCACTATTTACCTTCACAGTTTAATCCAGTAGAATCCAGAGAAAATCCCCTTTGACATTCACAGGTAAAACTTCCAGGGGTGTTTTGGCAAATTCCTTTTGATCCACAAAGTGATGGCTGGGAACCACATTCATTGTTATCTTAAAGATACAGCAGAGAGAGAAGAAGGTTGGTACACCTTGTGGCATGATTTTAGACATGTTCATGCAAGGTTGAAATCCACAGAAGTGCAACAGTTCATTTTGAAAATTCATATTTCAGTGTCCGATGACCTAAGGACTCATGCAGAACTATGAGTAAAAAAAAATGGAAGAGGAAGCTGTAATTCAGTTATGAGTGTGAAAGACCCATGTATGTCACTGCTGACTGGAAAAATGCTGCACTTCCCTATTAGGTGAACTAAACCAGTTTCAGATGTCAAGATTCATACATATGTTTGAGATCTACAGACATCAGTATTGATTGAAAAATGCAGTCTTTTTATTTAACTGTATTTTAAATCAGGCATTAATACTTTACTCCTTTGTCTCCAAGCATTATACTTAGAATATGATTACATGTGTTAAATAAGTACAACTGTTTACTAAGCAAGAAAACACAAATGGTGGACAGATTGATTTTTCTTTAGCTTTAGTTATTGCCTCTCAAAATCTGTTTTCTGGACTGATGATATTATTGCTCTGTATTATTACTGTTTATACAGAGCAACAGATATGAATGAGAATTGAGAATGTTGTTCTTACAGAAAAACTGATGCAAGAAAACAAATGTTTTTCTTACCAATACAAGCTGTGTGGTGTTGCGTAAAACCAGGTGGACATTTGCATGTGAAACCTCCAAGGGTGTTGACACAGAGAAACTGACAATTGTGTTGTTTGGTTTGACATTCATCAAGATCTGAAAGTAAGAGATGTTGTTGTCTTAGGAAAAGTCACCAAAAAAAGAGGTACCTTTTAAATCAAGGTGCTACAAAGTTAAAAATTACTGTGTATCACTTTCTTCACCTTTACAAGTCTTTCCATCTTCTTGAAGGATGTAGCCCCGAGGACATGAGCACTGATAGCTCCCTTCTGAGTTCTTGCAGAGAAAATTGCATGGTTTAGGAGACTGGGAGCACTCATCAAGATCTAAAGAGAAAAAATGTTGAAGTATCTGTTGTACTGATTTGTCTGTTTTTGAAGGGTGTTCTCTAAACAGCACGATATTTAAGAGAAAAACATTTGTAGGAGTCCCCAGTTTACATTTGTTCAGAGTTCCTATTTCTTTCTCTATGGATGTGTTGCTGGGGAGTTTCTATGGAGTTGCCACTACAAACTGAGTGTCCTGAAAGAGTAAAATACAAGTGACAGCAGCATTAATATTTTCCTTTAAGGACTAAGTATTTATTTTTGGGCATATTGTGGTATACTTATATGTGTTAACCAAAAGAAAAGTGGGAAAATGTAGACCATGAAGTAATGAGCTGTTTTGTTAGTCAAAATAATTCTATAGCTGAAACTCACTTCAGTGCTCATTCAGCAGGAACATTGCTAGTACAGCTTGTTTCTTGATTTCCCCAAATTACATAAAAAAATAGGAGTTTGTATTAGGAAAAGAAAGATAGAGATAAAAACTTGCTTTGATATAAAGGTTTACAGAGGTTGACATGTCACTATGTACCAATTAAAAAATAAGGGTCAATTAAGATACTGAATCTTACCAATACAAGATGTACCACTTATGTCAGTGGTGTAGCCAACTTTGCAAAAGCATCGGAAGGAGCCCATGGTGTTAATACACTGTCCGTTTCTGCACAGGTTTGGCATGACCTTACATTCATCAATATCTGTACAGAAAATATTAAATATGTCATCTTTCGGTTTTAAATTCAGATTTTTTACATTCTGCAGTTCCTCATCATGATGCGTCTGATAGGAACTTAATCTGAATTTGAGTCTGAATTCAAAGTTAAACTTCAAACATTCATGATTTTTTTTTCCAGTTTGTATTAAAAGCTTCCTGCCATTTCACAGGGTATTCAGGTTCCAGTTTTGCTAACTCAAAATACAAAACACACAAAAGTGAGTTTTCTTATGAAAAAATTTTTTCACCACGATATAAAAATGTATGTTACCTTCTGTTTCCCGTGTGAAAACAGTAATTGCAAAGCATTCAGTGAGACCGTTGATAGAACAACTGTTGTTGTCTTTATCGTGTATGCAACTTTTCAGCATACAAAAGCTTTGGTATCATTTCTAGCTTTTAGTTACTGATTGGTACCTCCTGGTTTAGATCCAAACCCTGAAAATTTTGCACAGCTGTGAGTATTCTGTTTGCAGCTACTGTTTAAAGGTGTTTTTAATTTCTTGTCTCAGCAGAAATTGCAAAATCAAGCTCTGTTGTTTCGCAGGAAATTCTTTGAAAGAACTTCAAAGAGAATTCTGCATTTTCTTATATACGTGAGCATATTCTTTCCCTTTTTTTGCCTGTTTTCAGCCCTGCAAATACCTCTTCCATCTGTAGTGTAGCCTGGCCCGTGTGGACAAAGTTTCTTGTATTGGGTGGTTCCAGGAAGCGGGCAGAGCTCACACTGGTTACCCCAGCCGCGGCCTCCATCACAGCAGCACTCAGACTTAGTGACAAGATTCCTGCTGCTTGAAGCCATCTGACACATTGTCTGTAAAACTTCAGCAAAGCAAAATCCTTGACGATTATCTGTAAGGAGAACATACAGAAATCAAGAAAGAGCAGGGGATGAACATCGGATTCATTAAGCATCTGATGTGTTATTCTGGCTCTCTGTCAATACATGCAAGCACTAAAAGATTATTAGCAACCAGTCTGGGATGTGTATTTAGACTTAGCCTTTCAGATTTGTTGTGTCTTCTGATAATCTGCTGCCATTCCAAGTGTGTTGTAGACAACCCTTGAACACAGTACCTGCATGAGATGGACACTAGGAAGGCTGTGCCCTGGGGCATATCTGGTGAGCTTGCTTGATAGCAGGACAGGATGCAGGCCAAACTGAGCTTCCACTTAAAATGGCTATGTTTGGCTTGTAGTTGAATGATTTACTTGGAGTAGGGTTTAAATTCTACTTGTTTTGTTTGTTTTACTGGTCAAAATGAAAGTCTGGTCATCTTTGTCAGGATAATGAAAAGTCCTTACCACTTAAGAGCTTCTGTGTAACTCAGTACTTTTCTAGTGGCACATCCAGGTTTTTTGGGGTGGGGGGGATAGGGGGGAAGAAAAAAATATTATATGGCTGTATTGTTGATCTGTCCCTTTCTAATTCAGTTTTCCTTAATTTTTAAACCTTTTGGTTGATATCTATCAATCATGAAAGAGAAGTAGAACTTCAGTCATGAGACACCTATAACTTTTCTTCAAACAGGCAGCTGAGGCGAACAAAGATCCCGGCTTCCAGTGATACTGAAAACTCTAAATTTTGCAGAGATTTTATCTTCTAAATAGGCTATCACCTGGCTTATTTGTTAAGTAAAATGGAGACAGTGCCAACTATCATCTGACAGACAACTTATGTATTTAAATTAAATTGATCTTTTTCTTTCTCTTAAAGGTAGAAGTTAAAATGCTTCAGATGCCTCAAAACGTACCTATGTATCAACACCCAGCTGACCTTCTCTTTTACAAGTATGAGAAGTCTGTACATTCCTTACATGAATTGGGTAAAATGTGAACTTTGGCTTTAGGCAAAGCTTACATCGTGTTCCTGCTAACTTAACTGTGTACATCATACAAAACTGTTCTCACTGGAAGCGTCAGTTGTGTGGGACAGCATGTTTGCTGCAGTAATTTGCAAGACTACAGATTTATATTCTCCTAGATATGTATATCGTGCTGGTCTTTATGCACATTACGACTTGAAGAATGTATAATGCTTTGTTCCCAATTTTGAGATGTGCAGTAAATTTAGTTGTGAACAGAACATAATGGTTTGCACAATACATTTAAAATAATATAATCTAAGACTTCATTTTTGTGCTTTGATTCTGAAGAAATACCTTTCACCAGCATTTAATGTGCACGGCTACATCAAAACATTTTAATATATGTTACGATTTAGGGTGAAATACTCGTATTTATTGTTCATAATCAGTGTCTGAATTAAAGGTACAGAAAATTCAGATGCCTTGTTGCAGCAATGTGGCAAGTAAGGTCACATTCTGAATATGCAAACACAAATTTGCTCTGCATCCCTGTTTTTGATCTAAGGTAAATAAATTCTTCTTCTTCTTTAAAAATACCAGTATTTTGCCTGGATATTGTTGCTCAGCACCATATTTATGTCCTTTGTAATTTAAACATTTCTAAGTAAGACCCCTGACTGCAAGACTCTGATGACATTGTCAAAATGCTCCTCATTCCTCTCTTACTTGATATTGTATCATTGTTTAATTAATAAGGATTTATTTACCAAGACACTCAATGCCTGATGGACTTGACAGGAATCCTTCATTACATTCACATCGGTAGCTCCCAATAACGTTAAAGCAGCGACCATTTTCACAGATACCTGGCTTAGTGCGGCACTCGTTTTCATCTTTACAAAAATATAATAAAAAAAAAATTATCACAAGAAAATATTTTAGACTCATAGAATGCATTAATTATTCTGTGTAGTATTTGCAAAATATTTGCAAGAAGTGGAGAATCAAGAACTGATTAGGCCTGGGAAGGACTTTCCTAATAACACTATCATATTCCATTCCTTATGTACTGCATCCTAGGATGAAAGCTTCAATGCTTGTATGTTTTTTGCAACTTATAACAAGAAGCATAAAACACCTGCAGCAGAGCAAGTTCTAGAGATAACTTTTACCTGGCAAGTAACACTTAAATCAAATTGGAATACATGCATTATTTGAGTAACAAAATTTTACTTTGTAATGATTGAGTCTTTGAATACAGTTAATCTCTTCCATAATCAGTCACATTTCAGTCCACCCATTATTTCTCTGAAACACTACAGTACTAGTGTATTTTCTTCCACAGCTAATGGCACAGATACTGTAAGCAATGACACGCCTTTATAGATGCTTAAAATGAAACCTCAGAATGACCTGAGGTGATTTAAAGGCAGCATTACACGGCAAAAAAGAGGCAAAATTCTTGTTAATATAGATTATTTCCCCTGGAAAAAATCATAAAGATCTGTAAAGGAGAGTAGTTATTCTCTTGCTGAAGGAACACTGTTTTAAAATATTTTAATTCAAAGCATTCACTGAGATGCATGTTCAGTTGTTTGGGTCTTGTTGGGTTTTTTCCTTGGAACCAATAACAGCCTCAGGTGTTTCTGCCCACTGACAACTTTGGAATTGTCTTGGATTTTCTTATATACTGAAAGATGGTATAATTTGTCAAAATTTAGCTGTTGCCTCCCCCTCAAGTAATTGAGAAAATGGTGGAGGAAAGGTCTTTGCTAACTTACAGGATGGAGAATAATTTAAAAAAATTTAAAGTAATTCAGAAGAACTTTTAGATAAGAATCAAACCTTGAAACAAGAAAGAAAATTGTTGGGCCTCATTAGCTATCTTAAATGTCCTTTATGAATTGCTATTTTCTAGTTTACTATATACATGCATAGAGAGTTTTTCTTTTCTTTGCTTGTTTGTACTGCAGTAGATGTCTTCCCTTTCTAAGCTTTACCTGTGCAGCCATCTCCATCATGTCTCCGGGTCATTCCAGGAGGACAAATGCACATGAAAGTACCAATCAAATTTTTGCATGTCATGCCTCTAGATTCACAGTCGTGGAGACCTTCAGAACACTCATCTAGATCTGAAAAAAACCCAACACACTTTGTGTTTGAACTTCCTTCCAGCAGCTTCAGTTACTGAAGACAACTAGAACTTTCTCAAGGACAAGCAGACATCCCTAGCAAGCACCAAAGTCTGAAAGCTTAGTTGCAGATATTTTAATCTTTGTGATCTGTATCATCTTGTCATCTTAAAGATGAACTTCACCATTGTGACCCTTTTGGAGTCACAATCCCCATCAAAGGGTACAGTGGATAACACTATCACTAGATACTGGCTTTACTTGAGCTCTGAAAGAATAAATCATCATCTGCTGGGCTGTTTGCTACATTCCACTGAGACGATGAATGCAAGATGCACAGAAGTATTTGGATTATTGTTTGGCCAGTACAGGGATGTTGGGGAAGTTGGGGAAAAATTTATGCATCAGTCATTACCTTTGCACATCTTCTGGTCTTCTCTTAGTTCATAGCCAACTGGACATGTGCATTCATAGAAACCGTAAGTGTTGATACAACGAAAAGCACACAGCAAGGGATTCTGAGCACACTCATTTATATCTGAACAGAAAGGAACAGATTAACTAATAATTCTCCACTAAGCTCTGAAACAATCACCAAGAAGATTTTGTTACATTTGTGCTTCTCTGGTCAACTAAAATGTAATCAGGAATGTAGTAATTCTAACCAGAAACATGTGGATGTTTGGTTTTGAGTAGCCAGCGAAATATGAACAAAGCTCTGCTGAAAAATCATGGCATAATAAATATGGAACTACTTGAGATAGAGTGACAAGTTGGGATAGGTCTATTTCAGTTTTTTTATTACACGATCATTTTATAATGTATTTTTTGTATGATGAGAAATGTCAGGTTTTTTTTCCAAATCTTAAAAAAAAGGAATTCTTGCTTCAGAAAGCAAACTAGTTATGATTCATAAAATACAAAATTGTAAAAAGCATCGTGATCATCATCTAGTGAGAGCAGAATGTTTGTATACAATTCCCACATAGTGAAAACTAAGAGTTACTTAATGAAACTAATAGGGGATTAGTTTAAAACTGACTAAAGAAATACTTCTCTAAGTAGTAAGAGTAGTGACATTCTGCATCCTGCTGCTACAAGAGACTGTGGAGGCAGACGGTATCAGGAGATTCCAGACTATACTGGGCAGATTCCTGGACAACAGGTCCATAAGTGGGTAATAAACTCACTCTGCAGGGATGCATCCCCCAGTCTATGTCATATTTTTCCTATATGCTCAGTTCCTGTATTGGAAGAGTGAAGTGCAGAAGTTGTTAGTCATGCTTGTACACTGAATTAGAATTTCATCTGTGAGGTATGAAATAATGGACTCAATGGACCAGTGCTCTGACTTCTGTTTATTAATTTCAGTATAAATCACTTGTTATTGTAACTGTGATGAATGGGTCAGTTTATAACTGCTTAGCCTCAGTTATGAAAAATGCTCTGCAAATTCAGGCATTTTTGCCATGGTTAGCTATACCATTCATAAAGATATCTGAGAGGCTTAGCAGATACTTCCTTCTGCACCCTTGCTCTTTCCAACGAACAGATGAATAATGTAGCATACCACAACATGCAGTTTGGGATATCCTGTAATAACTAAAAATACTGCTTAAATTGAGGACTTCTTTTTCAATGACGTATTTCAAGCAGCGAAACTTTTTTTTTTCTCCTACTTAGTATAGCACCAAAGGCCTGCTTAATAAAGTAATTTGAATATCAAGGACTGGACAAAAACTGAAGGAAAGAAAAAAATAGAAAAGGACAAGTTACCTTCACAATTTATCATTGGGCCTGGCTCAAATCCTTCATGACAGTTGCACTCAAAGCTGCCCATCACATTAGTGCATGTACCATTTCCACACGGGTTGCCGACTGAACATTCGTCAGTATCTGTAGATAATGAATAAATGCAAACTGAAGAGAACTGGAACACATTTTGACTTTTTTTTTAAATGTAAGTATTATAGGTGTAATAGTTAATGAAATATTGACACACCAATGCAATGTACTCCAGTGTAATCTAAGTTGTATCCCATGGGGCACTCACAGCGAAATGATCCATCAGTATTGATGCAGTGACCATTTGAGCAAATCCCTGGGCTTTCAAGGCATTCATTGACATCTAAAAAGCAGGAAGATATCAGCAACCACTTAGGTGATGCATTTCTCTATAAAAACTTCTAAAAAGCATTTAAAAAAGACTAAGCACTCTATTTTGTTTGCCTGCAGCCATGTAATTTCAAAGGTTATCTTCTCATTGTCATTTCATAATCGTCCACATTTATTAAAGGTCGACCTCTGCTCACCTGGGAGAGACATCACATACTATAATATCCAAGTCTAATTTTAAGTACAAATATTTTTGTTTTGAATTATCAGGAAAAAGAATACCTACCTTCACGTGTATCATCAATACCAGGAATAGTTCCATGACCATAAGGACACAGGTCCTGAAAAGCAACTGTAGAAGTATGTTTTTAAAAATGAAAAGTGAGAGAGAGAACCATGACATGGTTAAAGCCATCCAAAAATCTTCTTTGTCACATTTTTCAAAACAGCTCTTTAAGACATGGTTATTATGCTATCCTGCCAGATGCAAAATAACACTGTCTCTAGGTTGGGGAAGCAGCACTAGAACTGTTTGTGCTTTTGTGTGAACGTGCTTGGTGCCTTCCCCTTTCTGTATTTGGAGAAAATCAAGAACTAAAAGCTGCCAATTATGTCAGGGATTCTTGGCACAGTCTCATTTTGCTCTTTCACCTAAAGCAGACTTCATCTACTGATGGAGGCTAGCAGTTCATTTCTGTGCAGAGCAAAACCAATGACTTAGAAGAAAACACAGCAAAAGAGAAGTACTATTTAATTTTATTCCTTTTGTTGGCCTGAAAATGGTTCTAGAAAAGGCTGTTAAAAGAGTATGACAAAAAAAAAAGAAAAAAAAAAAAGAATTGTTCTAATAATTAAAAAGGTAGAACACAAATGTGCTGTTCCTTTTCTCCCATCTAAGAAGGCTTTATTTTAAATCTTGATGTGTACCTTCTTCTTCCTTTGGACAGAGCTCACAAGGATCACCCCATCCTTCTCCTGGCATTTTACTGCAGCAACACTTTGCCTTTGTGGTGTTGAAAGCCTTTGGCACTGAGCACTTCCCATGCTCAAAGTTAGTGAAGCAGAAGCTCTGGCGAGTATCTAAAAAAGAAAATACAGCTGTTACCTGGAGCTAGCACCTCCTACCTGGTTAGATGGTAAATGTCTAACCCTGAAAGGAATACTGTTAGGCCTGTATTTTTCATACTATTTTGAAAAACCTTTCCAGTACTCATAAGGGCATAGTTTGGAAAGGACCTGCAGAGGTCCCTTTCTACTTATTCTGCAGAGTCTCTGATACCTGTTAGAATGAGTTATAACGTTCCTTAATCATTAACTTACCAAAACATCTCCGTCCATTGTCAGACAGCACAAAACCTGTAGGACA
The DNA here is from genome assembly GCA_027560015.1 of Chloroceryle amazona. Lineage (NCBI taxonomy): Eukaryota > Metazoa > Chordata > Aves > Coraciiformes > Cerylidae > Chloroceryle > Chloroceryle amazona. The sequence goes on from JANHFX010026286.1 coordinate 22,780, forward strand.
GATGCACTGGAAACCTCCTGGAGTGTTTGTACAAGAGCCAAAAAGACAGATGTTGGGATCTTCGTTACACTCATTAATATCTGTAAATTAAAGGAGAAAATGTTCCCTGTAACACCATTTACTGTCAAGTCCTTGTGTAAGAAAGATTTTCATTTATTTACATAACTTCATCAGGAGGTGCTCCTTCAGTAAAGCACCCAAGAGATAAAACAACCTGAAGGTTCCACTAACTCTTTCAAATTGTTTCACTTACATGCACCTTCCTCTCCAAATACCATTCTCTTGTCATAATTATAGAACAAAAATTGAATAAATGCTTTGAGACTGAAACAGAGGAGAAGATAACACTTCTGATAAGAAAAATATTCTCTTAATACATAGAATGTCTGAAGATTAATTTAAAATACATCTGTATGTTGGCGGTTCTTTGTAATCAAAGGTGGGGCTTGCTTTTCACGCTGATTGACTGATTCTTGAACTAAAACTATAGCTAGCTATTAGTAGAGGGAGACCTATGATTGTGTTTATATGTTCAGATTTATATTTATCTGTATTCCACAGCCACTCTTGATATGCTATTTAGATTTTTTTCCTGTTCTATCATATAATTTAAATATATATTGCTTTGAGTATTTAAATGTGAGGGTTTTTTTTTTTTAATAGATATTTTACTATAAAATATCTTAAACCAAAATAGAAGAGTACTTAATATAATCACCAAGTGCCTGTAAAATCGTGCAGCTCAAACAGTATCAGACTGCATGCCCTGGATCCATACAGAGCAAGAAAAGCAATAGATTAATAGACTTTTAATTTTACATATATATTGTATAAGATATGTTGTAGTTTATTCTATTCTGCAAATAGTGTCAGGAGATACAAGCCTCCTTAGTAAAGAAATTTGTAAAGGTAATTCTAATTTAATAAATTTTGAAGTGCATCATAACAATCTTCAAAGCTCTATCTGAGTACAACCCCTCAAGTCATTCAGTAAGGGATATTAAAAGAACCATCAGAGACCTATGGTTGTCTAAGTGTTCTACAATGATGTCCATAGTGGTCTTAATCAAAGTGTAGACAGGAATATAGACATTCTCCATGAAAGTAAGCTTTATGGATGTTAAGTCACAAATTTGCAGTGGCATTTTTCATTGTATTTGTTGGTTGCTCTACTACACTGAATCTTAGAAAATTGACTTGGATTTAACAGATAAGGAAACAATGGAAATACAGTCTTTATCACTAGGAAAATATGAGTGGACTGATGGAAGTCATGTAGGAATAGATGCTGTGATGCTACTTCTGAAAAAATATTACCTTGAGTCCCATTTTCAGAAGTTACTATTAGGTACAGCACATGAACAAACAACTGTAGCGTAATCTGGAATATGACCAAATTCTGCAGTAGCTTCCCATGGACAGGCTCTTACCATGTAGAGTAGTTTAAGTCAGTTTATTTCAGTGAAAAAAGGTAATTATTTTCCCAGAAAAATGTGTGACAGTTGCTCATCCACAAATGATGATTGCAAAAATGCAATTCCAATTCAACTGCGTAAATGGAATGGAAAAACTGCTCTTTTGAAGTAATGTTTACTACTGTAATGAATGGCTTGGGACTAGATGAAGAAACTATTTTTGTTGGCATGATCAACAGGTGACTAGGCAGACTGTGGAAGTAAATGAGTCCTCTCCCCTTTGTTCCCATAAAATGAAAGGAAATATATCAAAATGGGTTGGTGAAAACTAAGAACTTTTTTGTGGTTCTCATCTGTTTTGCTTTCTCCTGCATATAATCACCCTGAACTCAAAAAGCAATCTAGCTATTGCCAACTTTCACATTACAGACAAAAGTAATGAATTCTTATACAGCTATTTGCATATAAGATCAATAGAAAGTAATGGGGAATGTATGTTGCAAGATCTGTCAGAATAGTAATCGAAGTATTAGTACAATCATATGTGATTATCTTGGCATTTCCTAGGAACTTTAGCTTCATATTTTCTGGACACATGGCATAATGAAGAAATAGAATGCAGTTAAGTCTCTTTTACTTAGTTTGAGCAAAAATCTGTCAGTCACTAATGCCGTTGAAAACATCAAGAGATTATGTGAGGATACTAAAGTGGCCATAAACAGTAATATTCCTGGAAAACCAAAAGTGTTCATTTTAAATTCATGATTTTACAACTCTAGGTGATTTGAATTCATTTCAAACATTGCTAATATGGAAACAACAGCTGCCAAAAGAAACCATGAAGCTGGCAAGTAAGTGGAATATGGTAGCAAAAAACAAAAGGATGGGAGAACTCTGGGGCTTAAAAAATTCATTCTATTTTCAAGACAAAAATTCAACTGTGATCCAGTTCCTATACCCATATAGATTAGGTGTCTAGTGGCCAAATCCTCATGTCCTCACCGCTGATTTTTTTAAACCTCACAAGGCCAAGATGCTCATTTATTATTGGGTGTATCTGGATGAATATATGTCTGGTATGTCATACCACCTAATTTCAGTCATGAAAGATGAAAAACAGGTTTCTTAGTATAGTGACAGTGCAAAGACCTAAGGCTTCTAGTGGTGTGCACCTTCCTTGCCAGGTGGCCACACAGTTAATTTAAATGCCCAATAGATTTACAGTACTCTTGTGTTTTGCTCTGCTGGAAAAGGGAGTTGTAACTTGGATTTATTTCTCATTCTCTGCCAAAATGTTAGAATTTACTGTGTAACAGCTCCTGAATGATATTCAAGACTTAAAATAAGAATCAGATGAACAAACAAGAAAGTGCAAACTGATGAAAGGTCTGCTGTACCCTCTTTCTCATCCCGCCAATCTCAGCCCTTGAGAGACATTATACAAAACACAGAATCAGAAGAGTTGTTAGAAGAAACCAATTTAAGCAATTGTTCCCATAAGATCCACAATTTTATCATTATTTTTGAACTTCACAGCCCTCTGAAACCAGAAACCTAGGTCATGCATTGATTGTCAATAATTACCTTTCTGTAAGCTTTATATAAATCCAGTACACAGGTTGGTTTGTTTTATTAAAAAAAAAACAAACCAAAGTGAATGAAATATAAAATACGATTTGAAAAGGAATAGATATTTTTGTTTGCACTAATGAGGAAGCTAAGGTACAAAACAGAGTACAATAAAGTACAGAATCTCTTGCCTTTCATTTTTAAACCCTTTCATGACGACTTTTCCTATTTATTTATTCCCTGTCACCATGATCTTAAGTTGGTCAAAATTTACAAGCATTAGGTTGTACAACTGCTTTCCACTAAATCAGAACCAGATACTTTTTCTGATTTTTTAATTGTTCAGAAGCAACAATTACAACTTGTCTTACCAATACAACTTTCACTTTTTACTTCATATCCTGGTGGACAGATGCATCTGAACGATCCTTCCAAATTCTGACAGGTACCAGGAGAGCATGAACCAGGTAATGCCACACACTCATTAGTATCTTTGGAAAAATGATGAAACGAAGAAAGGCTTAGAATCATGTAATTCTTACGGTAACAACACAGCCTATTCATGAAAAAGACTGTAGGACACATTTCTATTTTTCTTTTCCTGAGTCATTTACATGCTGGAAGATCAAAAACTATTCCAAAGCCCAGTTTATTCTGCTGTTTTCCTTAGTCAGTGTCTTTTTTTCTTAACATAAGATCCTAAGACTGTGCTGCTTCCCTCTAGCTGGGAGCTAATAATTTGATTATTTCAGTTCATCAGCACTTTTAACACCTCCATTTGGTATCATACATACCAATGCAATTCTTGCCATCTAGAGTAAGTTCATATCCTTCATTACATAAACATTTGAAGGAACCAATTTCATTGAAACACCGTCCATTTCTGCACACCTGACCAAAGAAGGAACTGCACTCATCAATATCTGTAAAAAAAACCCCAAAATATAACCAAAAGTGAGAGCTGAGTCCCAGCCTATTACATACAATGCATTATAAACACATTCAAGTTGCAGTATGTGGAAAATATATGTCAAATCTTGCAGCAAGCAGCAACAAGGGAACAGCTGACAGCTAGTGGAAAAGTAACTCTCACTCAAGTGCATTAAGGTATATGCTCTATTTAAACAACAATCTTTTTTTTATAGGGTGTTATAATTTCCAAACTTGCAGTCTTACTTCATCTATTGCATCTGCAGACATTCAGTTACTGGCAAGTGACTGTATGCTACTAACTGCAGACACAGAAAAGGAAAAAAAAATGTTACATGAAGTGTTCTGGATTTTATCTAGATTTATAGGTGCTCAAGCTTCTTCCTAAATCCTGCCTTGTTTTCAATTTTCAAATATGTAATCTGCTTTCTGCAGGGTGATTTTCTCCTTCATAATAATTCTGAAAATTACGTTTGAAAATGTGTATTAAATTTGTTGAGTTACTTTAATAACGTAGGCTTAAAGGAGCACTGCATAAGTAAAAATACAGATGAGAATGTGTCAGAAACACATGAAAAGGAGACTGGAGAAGCATCATGGTGTAAGAACAACTTACACTTCACTGCTTTATAAAGCTTGACTTTCAATGTTGAAGACTAACATCAGTTTTACTGAAGAGATTTTAGTTTTCTTCAGAAGCATTAAGTACCAGCTTCTGAGAAATAGGTACTTTCTGCTTCAGCCAATACAGCTGTGCCCGTGTTACTATTTTATTCCATAGTGTGTTCCTTCTGTGTTAACAGTTCTACAAAGAGAAATACCTCCAAAGTATCCCAATAAAATTATTGGGATGGGCTAAATTGCCTTTGAATAGGTGAAATAGTTTGGAAGAAAGCTCTAAGGCTCTCCAACCTGTCAAAAGCAGTGCTAACAGAAGGCCAAGTCCCTGAGTCAGCTTGTGCTCCTTGGCCTCCTTGAAGGTGCAGCCTGGAGCAGAGGGTGCTCCCGGCAGTAGTTTGGCTGCTAAGCAGTTTGGCTGCTTTGCCAAGGGAAAAAACCTCCTTGGCACATAGTGCCATTCTTTGGCAGCAGGCTCTTCTTACTTGAGAAAGTTTTTAATTTTCTCCTTCTTGGACAAGGAGAGGATTTAAAATACTTATTTAATCTGTTTTATTTCTCTCCTGAACCAGAAAGTTCTCTCCTGAATGAGACTTTGTTCTGTTTTCCTGCTATAGCATGAAGGAATGTAAAGCTTTCCCCTCCTTTGGCTTGGGCTCTGCACAAGGGAGAGGATCTCCAGAGACATATGAGCCTGTTCTTCAGCGAGGAAGATTTTCGTTGCTTTATGACAATATCCATGAATTTAATTGTCCAAAGCCATCAGATATTGTGGTGTCCTGTGATTTCAGGAACTGGAAAAAGCAATGCCTGTATAAACTGTGTATAAGCAGAGTTCATCTTGGGAGAGCAGATTTGGTATTAAGTTACATTGGCTTTCTTACTGCTGGTCTGCTTCCTCTTTCACACTGATGAAATAAAGAAATTATTTTAAATTTATGAGTTAACACCAGTGGTGTGATATAATACATGTTTGGTGTCTATGGACTGTGTCAATAGTCAAGGATATGTGCTGTATGTAACTACCCAGGAAATCTAATGGAGATGAGGGTTGCATCACAATGTCAGTGAACTGTAAGGTTGCCTCAGTGGTCCAGAGATTAAGGGTTTAGCCAGTCAGGAAAAAATACTTTTAGTTAGTTTGAAATAATGATTAACCTCTAGGGCTGGTAACAGTATTAGTTACTGCACTAAATGAACTTTCTTAGCACCCTGACCTGTCCTCTGTTTGATATTTAACTGTACACCATCCTCCTTGGTATACCAAACCATCAGCAATGAAAATAAAGTTTAGATAACATCACCTACCCATACAATCATTATTATGAGTTAGTTCAAATCCCGGGTAACACAGGCAGTTATATGACCCAACTGTGTTTTTACAAGTTCCATTTCCACATGGATGGCGTTCACATTCATCAACATCTGCATAGAGAAACAAAACCATATGTGGGAGCAGATCTTCCCAGGTACATGCTAATGTGTTACCTGTGCAGTGACAATATTCTAGGCCTCGGTCTCTCCTTTCATGTGTCACACTTTTTATTTATACTACTGATTTTTACAGCTTCTGGGTACACTTATGAAAATGTTACATGACACCTATTTTATACATATTTTAAAATAAAAGATATTGTTACAGAAACCAGAAGAAAGTGCAGGTGCAGTATCTCAAAACATTCCATCTTTTTATTTTCCATACTAACATTTCTTAGTTTCTTAATATACATGGGTGATCAGAACTTAATACAAAGGGTTGAATGTTACAGCCCTAGAACTGTCAAATTCTATGTGTGCATTTACCCTTAAACCCATGAAAACCTGATGAAAATGCTTTATAGAGGAGTTCTGTGTCATTGCTCACAAGTCAATTGACATTTGTAAATACATTATGTGAGTACAACACCCAGAATTACAAAGACTTCATACAAACTCTTAGAAATATCCATTTTTATATGGCACTAAAACTCAATGTTTCATGCTCTGTGCGTCAGTATTTTCTGGAGTTTCATGGGGATTTAAAAGGTATTTAGATCTTGTTCTCCTAGTTCTTTTTTATTTTCTGAAACATTTTATATATTTACAGAAGGTAAACATTTTGTGATATGGATTACTTCCATAGCCTGTCATTGTCTGGACTTGTATTTCATACTATGATTTAGAATTAGTTTTAGTATTATTTAAAGTTACTGTTTTGAGTAACCATGCTTTCAAAATTTTGCACTGTTAACACAAGTTGCTTTCCTGAAAATTCTCCTCAGATGGTTTGACAAATGTGATTTAGTCAAAATATAAGGAGACTCAAGGCACATATGAATGTGTAACACAATGTGAATAGGTTTTAAATGTCTGCTTAAACTTAAAATTGGAACAACCTATGTTATAGAAGACACTATATGTCTCTATAGCTGAAAACTGAGATTTAGATTATTATTTTAAAAATAATAATTTTTTTGTCTATTTCCACAAAGAGAATCAAATTCACATATGCATC
>JANHFX010026287.1:3687-78673 GCA_027560015.1 Chloroceryle amazona
TTATGTCTATTAAATAATCTATATAGTACCATAGCAGATTTATGGCAGTGCAGAAACCAACTTTTTTCTGAGTTACTTTCATAGCTAAGTTTTGTTTTGGAACATAAGGTTGGTAACTACAGAACAGTCACATTAGCTCTTTTTTTTCCTCCTGATATAATTTGCATGAATTAATGGATTTCTCAAGGAGCAAAACTATTTTCAGACTTCTCAAGCACGATAAAGTAACAGTATGTAGCTGCTGGTTTCAGGATGTCTTTTTAAACAAAACAGCTAACTTTGAAACATGAGTTTGTTAATCTTCCATAAATAAAAAAAAGTCTATCTACACGAGACCAAGACAGTGTTAAGTCAGTTAACTTCTCCAGTGCATGCTTTCAGGTACCTGTGATGGATACTTCAGTGCAAAGATTAATTTTGAGGAGCAATTGTTCTCCTAATCCTGCCATGTGATAAAATTTTTCTCATCAAGTTGGTAGAATCTAACTGTGTAAATACACAGTCATATTATCCTTCAATTCTGTCTGGCAGCCAGGGTTTGAGCACACATAACCAATCTGTTTACTCTCACTGTCTATAATAAGGCTTGTCTTGCAGTGTACTGACTGTTGCCAGTTTTACTTGACTCGAGAACATACCCAGTACAAATATGGCAGGAAACTGCCATGTGTAAGAGCAATAGTCAGTCAACGTTTGAGGTGGATACTTTCATATAGGAAGCACTAGAAAAGTTAGGTGTGTAGCAGTTAATCACAGTGATCTAATAGTGGACTTCAGTATTGAAGATGTGTGAGAAGCAATGGTGTTCATGCCATAATTGTTCTCAGTTACCTCAGAAAAGCTTCTCTTGTCATGATTTGTAGGCTGAGCTAGTTTGGAAGGGACCTGCGGAGGTCACTTGGACCTGTTCATCATTGACTTTATCTACTCTTAAATAGCTTTCACTGGTAACTGTACTGATAAAATATTTCAATCATCTCCATGTATAAAGAGTGAACTGGAAGGATTCTACAGTGTGTAACAGTACAATGCTGTCTCGTGCAGCAGGGGAAAATCAGTTTGTGATTTCTGAATGCGTTGGTCTGCTTTGTGATGGTGTCCACAATAGCTTGTACTCTGAACTGCAAAGATGTTACCTTAAAAGATATGAAAGGTTCTGAGTCATCTCCTAGAACGTGAACCTTGAGCTGTAAGGAAGAAGTTGGTATTTCAAAATGGAAGCTGAGGTCCCTGGTACTTGTTGAACAATAATGCTTTTTTAGGATCTGAAAGGAAAGGTGTATTTCATTGCTACTCTGCTTTCAGAGTAACTGTTTACTGACAGCCATTACTTGTTTGGATGTTATGCAATAAAGCAAACTTAGTATAAAGAAAGGCAGCTACTTGCTAGATCCTTGTAAAAGTGGAAATGAAAGAATACAGGCATGATCTTTATTTTCTGATGTAACTGTGTTTGGGGGCAAAGGTTGAGAAGGCTGTCAAGTCCTGAGACAGGCATTGGACTCCATACCAGCAATCTGCATCCTTTGGATTTGTGCCTGACTGCTGTATGTTTAAAGTGTGGTTAGTATCAATTGTTATTAATATAGAGCAGTAACTGTGATGAATTTTTACTTTGTTTTTTTTAGGGATAGTTGCTAAAAGTAAAACCATTAGGAAAAATAGGCCAGGGACAAACCTTCATAGGTCATGCTTATGTTCCAAGGTAACTAGGTCTAGTCTTACACTATCTTTGCTTTTTAGAAAGGATGCATGGTGTTTTGTTCTCTCTCCTCTTTTGCCATGTTTAACTTTGGCTTAGTTGCCTTGCTCTGAGCTTGTTATGGTCTGTCTTATCCACTCTGGGTGGAAGAAATGAGCTCTCTGTCCTGTGGGCTTTTATGTGCTTGAAGTCTGTTCTCTACTTCATCTCTTAGTCCAAGTCTGATAAGATGTAAAAGTAGAAGTACAGGTAAATAAATGTGGAAATAATAAATATACTTCTATATAGTATCTTCTAAGCTGAATACATGACTATTTTTAGGAGCAGTATTAACTGAGGCACCAAAAAAGGAAAGATGTAAATAATGCATAACAGTAGTAATGGTGGACTAACTAATCTCCCATGCCTGCCTCTCTCTTCCCCTCTCTCTTCTCTTCACATGCACATATCCTGCCCCCTGCCAGGGAAGGAAAAAAAAAATAAAAATCTTGCATTAAATGTCCTTGATGCTCATTAGATACATAATTCAACTCCTAGAATTAGTGAGGAGAAGCTGTGTTTACATCATGCCTTTGTGGAATATTAATCTGTGGTAGATACTACTTTTCAGACAAGATAATATTGTAAGGTGATGTTAATGTCAGGGCTAAAAGATATCTTAACCATGTTAATAATGTTCTGTGTCTTTTAGTGTCAAATCCCTTTATATAATTAGCTTATTTGGTATAGAGTGCGTCCCTTCCTGGAAGGTGTGTGCAGTGAATCTGAACCCTCTGATCGCAGGTGAGCTGTGGCTATGCATTCAGAGAGAACTAATGAAGAAAGTAACTGAAGGTGTGTATTAATAGGCAGTATGCTGAATACCAGCTTGGACCTCTGCCTTTTATAGAGTGAATGTTCTCTTCCTCTTTATTTTGAGGATCTACTCCATTATAATCAATCTACTGACTGGAAATTGTAATTTCTATTTCCTGTGATTTCTCTTCACTTGTTTTAACCTTTTAGAGTTGTTTGAGGTATAATGGCTTGATGAACTCATCCATTGTAAAAGGGTGAGGGGAAGGTAGGAAAACCCTATTTTGAACAAGGGCACACAGCCATAATCTGTGCTAATAAAGCCTGAGTGAATAGCATCTGGGAGGGAACTGCATAGCTAGGTAGTTAGCTTTCAGTTCTTTAACACCATCAATCAAAATAAATGGATTCGGGCAACTGAAGGGGCAGGAATACCACTGTTGTACATAAAAATGCAACTTGATTTGAAGTTAATTAGAAAATTTCTGGAGAAAACACTCTTTCAACTGAATGCCATTGAAAGAAAGTGATGGAAGTTACCTACTTTGGACAAACTTTAAGACTGGATTCCAAGTGTTAAAAGTTGTGCTTTAAAGATCTGCTACAGTCTAGTCCATGGTATTTTTTCATCTTTATGTAATGACAGTGTGGGCTGCCATATCTAACTCTGGTAGTATTGTGCCTGATTTATTTAGCAGATATCTTTCTACAATCAAAACACCGGTAATAAAATTGGAAGACCTGCATTATACCATGAGATTATGCATTAAAGATGTTATTTTAATTCCCTTACTCAGATAAAAAAAGCTTGTCAGGAGAACAATTATATATCTTAGCCAAAAAGAAGATAGTAAATATGCTTTCTTCAAATTTCTTGTATGACAGCTTTTAAGTTGATAAAGTTCTGCTGCATACTCTGTTTCTCATTACCTCAAGTAGACCTGTAGCTGAATGTAGTCATGTTTCATACTAGACTCTTGACAGCAGGACTCTTGCTCAAAACTTTCATCAGCACTTTAACTAGAATTGGAAGAAGCAGTGGAAGAGAAATGCTGTTCCAGATGTCAGTCTGCAAATTTAAATACTCCACAGAGAGAGTGGAAACTGAGTTCTCTTAAGGTGAACTGAAGAGGAGAGGTAAATTTTGGGGAATTTAAGTGAAGGAATGGTTCCACTTAAATGCCTCCTATATAAGATGACTTGAGCAATATGGTTGTAGTAGTAAGGAGGGGATTTTTTTCTTTTTTAATAATTTAGGTGTTGACATGCTGCTGAAACTGAACTAGAGTTGCAGCAGAATGGGCACTGAAGATTCTGTCTGTGTATGCAAATGAACTCAAGTAAGCTAGAATCTGAGAACTGTATATTTGGAAACTTGAGGTGAATAAAAACGTAATCAAGAGTTTATTTTTGAGAGCACACTTAAATGTAAAGTTGCCTATGAGTCCACTGAAGTGACAGGCAAAGTAATCTCCATTTGTCACTTTGAAAATACAATGCAATGAACACATTTCCTAGGTGTGTTTGTATTCCTTGGGTGCAACAGGCTTTTTCTTCTGTCACATATTTAGCCAAAAGCTGTTAAAACTATTCTTACAATTGAAAATAAAATAGATTTCTATTAGGTAATGTAAGTCAATGGATAAAGTAATTGTATCAACTATTTTCCAAAACAGTATTTTATATATTTTGTTCAGATAATGCCCCAGTTTCTGTCAGATTGAGATCTTGTTCTAGTAGTGCTTCCCACTGGTGGCACCTGTAGTGTCACTAGAAACACTGACATTTCCCTTGACCTATTCTTAGTGGTCTGACTGTTCTAAACTAGCATTGCTTCTGTTTGTGATACCTGTTTTGTGGTTGCAGTTTCACGCACACTTGCAATTGCTGGAAACCCTATTAAATCTCACCTGTATTATTCATGCAATGTAATTTCATTTTTGTTTTAGTGATGTTGGAGCATTTCAAAAACTTAAATCAGAAGCAAGCCACGTAGGTTGCTGTGCAGAGCAAAATTGCTTAATGTGTTTCCATCTAAAAGCTGTTCCCTTTCAACTAAGAAATGTTTTCTTCCTGACAGATTTTTATACTTGTGATATTGTTTTCCTTCAACAAAGCTGTGTCAGGCTACTAGGAAGGTCAGCTCAGTAAGATAGCAAATAAAAACTAGATAGCAGGTCATATTATGAATTGATCTAGCAGTATTAAATTGGTGTTTTGACTTTCTCTGTTCTGTAATGTATTCTGAAATACCAGTTGTCTTGAATGTTGTTAATAACTCAAATTACACCATTACAGAATCTCTATGTTGTACTTTCATAGTGCTCCTGTGTTTTTATCTGTTAGTTCTACATGGAGCTCTTCTCAAAAAATTGAGTAGCTGGTTTGGTTTTCTGAATGCATTAAGTCTGGCTTTTTTTTTTCCCTCCCCCTCAATTTGGAGATATCAAATGTGAACATATGGACGCAGAGTGACACAGCAATAGACAACAGCTGGATAAACAACCTCTGCATAGGATAACCCAGTCTAAAAGAGTAGCGTGGGGTTTTTTATCCTTTTTCAATCCTAGAACTCACTGCTACTGCAATACCTTGCTTTGCTGAGAGCTATCTTCTGCCACCTCCGCTCCTTCCCAGCAGAAGGTGTGGGGACAGGTTTTCTTTCCTTAGTCACAACAGAGAGCTTCAGTGCTAGGTACCATGAGACAGGACAAGGAAAGTGCCACAAACTGCATATAATATAGGTTTGCTTCTTTCTGGTGTCTTCTCTGACTCCTTTTCCCTTCTGAGAAAGAATGGGTGTTACGATAACAAGAATGGTGTTCCAGTTATTTCCTCAGCAAAAAGATCTAAGTGTGGGTACTAGCATTTTTTACAAACGGAGTACTTTTTGTACCGGAGTGTCTCAGGCAGACCCGAGCACCATGAGCATCTCATCTTTCTGTTGGCTGGCCTAGCAGAACAACAGAACTTGTGTCAGTTGTCTGTAAGGACAGTGAAGTACTACTGTCTAGGAATAATCTTAGTAAGCGACCTCATAATGTCAAAAGTGCAATCTGCTAATATTGTTGGAAACATCTAAGAGTATGTCTTCACTTTGTTTTCATACTTGCTTTTTTAATTCTTCAGTCCTCCTGGGAGATTCAGCATGTCATTGCTTGAAATTTAGGATCATCTAATTTCTAGCCCAATAGTTGCTCATAACCCTTTTGTCTGCTAACTATGTCAATGCTATCTTCTCATTTTAAATAGTTTTCTCTCTCTTGGTGTTACACCCTTTGCACTTACAGAAAGCATTTATAAGCTTGTTCCAAGGCTACATAATTTAGACTCTGTCAGTCACCTAGAAAAGCACTTTTTCAACTGGAATTCATCTCCTTTGACCAAAGCCAGCTGTGATGGGATAGAGTATTCCAGATACTTTTTTACAAAAGCACTGGAGAATTCTCAGTTACTTGGTAATGGTGTCTGTAGTGGTGGTTCTTCTATATCCCACCCTCATCTCCATTCCCTTCCAGTATCACTGTGAGGAACTGGAGTATGTAGTGACTCATGCTTATGTCAAATGGCAAGGCTTTGGCCTGTAGCAAAACTTCTTGGTTTTAAAACTGAGGTATAGGATCTCCATGCTGCTTGGTATTATTGTGCTTCATAGCATTGCAAGGGTCTTACTAGAAAAGCTTACTGTTCCATTTTTTGATTTATACTTACTACTTTGGATGAGGAAAGGAGAGAAAAGGAAACATGTACACTTTGATAGTTTTGTGAAAGAAATGAGTTTTAAGGGAACAGCTCTGATGTTAGATATCTGTGTCACCTGAGTAGTTAATGTTGAAATAAGTAATGCTGTAACAATAATAAAGCTTTCATCTTATTTCATGGTTTCCTTCTAGGGGTAATAGTCTGTTCATCATTACAGATACTTTCTGCTGAACTTGTAAGATGATGTTTCTAATTTAGATGCTACCTGACAATGATTGGTTTTTTAGTTGAGAATTTAACAAAACAGAAATAAAATAACAAATGACCTCTTTTGTAAGCCTGGAAATAGTAGCAAATGTCCTGAGTTCTGCTGTCAAATTTAGTTAGTTAGTTATTACTTCTGCAACCTGCTGATGTGTTGTCATTACTGAAATAGGGTTTTGAGATTTATTTCTGTCACAACTTAAAGCTTATTGCCTGCCTTCAAATGTATTAGAAATGTTTGAGCACCTGTAGCTTACAGAAACTGTCCTTTTGAACTGGTTTTCTCAACATTGGACCTCTGGCTGCAGGTTCCCAGCAGCTGTGAATATTTTAAGTCCAGCTATTTCTAAAAGATGGAAGTACTTCAGACAAAAATATTTTTGCTCTAGTGTTTACTGTAACACAACGTTGAAACTGACAGGAGTGGAAAGCTGTAGTTCAGTAGTTCTGATCAAAGAGTACTTGTACTTTTGTTGCTAAACTGTGGTTCAACCTGACTATTTACATACATTCATAGAGTAAACAAATACAATTTTCTAACAGTGAAGGAAGGTAGACTCTCCTGTGAAAAGTATTCTCTCAGAGAGGACCTCTTCCTGGAAATATTGTCAACATGAATGGAATCTCTTCAGAAATAGTATGGTTTTTTATTTGTTTGTTTTTAAAAGAAAAGGGACAATTTCTTCCTTACTGTGCTTTTGGAGCCCTTTAGATTGGAGTACTTTAAATTCCTGAGTTTTAGCTAAAACATGTAGTTGCCAGCCAAATGCTAACAGGAGGAGGAAAACAAATAACAAAGTATGTTGGAGTGTTCAGTTTTTATACCACTGACTCTGGCTGTATTGTCATAAGTTTTATAGCTGTATTATGAAAGGGAGTTGCTCCCATAGGGAGGTCTATGTTACTGACTCATGAGTGCTGCTCCAAGATCAGAGTGTGACAAGAAGATGCAAACTACTCTATTTCCTCTGACATTCAGCTTGTGTTAGACCTAGTTGAGTTGTGGCTTGTAAGTCCCTGCGTTAGCTTTATGTATATTGTTCAACTTGTTAAAAAGGCCTACTTGAGAAGGATTTCTGTTGACAACATCAAAAGCAGAAAGTGACATGCAAGTCCAGACCTGTGGCAGCTAGAAGCAGAAGCTCAACCTGTAGTGGAATATAGTGATTTAAATGTCAGTTAACAGTTAAAGTTCAGTTATGTCAAGGTGCATCCAAAATCAAGGTAGTTTGTTACTACTTAATAATATTCCAGGTTATGGCAATAAGCTAGAGTTACACCTGTTCTTTGTGGGTTTCTGCTGTGTTGTTGGGGAGTTTGGGAAGGCTGGTGGCCCAACTTTGAGGTGGGAATAGTTTCAAAATGCATTTGACTGGCTATCAGCCAAGCTGCTATGTTCTTTATACTTGTATAGACTGGAGTAGCATTTGTGGTGGGAGAGTGTAGGAGAAGCTGATATAATTTCAGTTTGCTTCAGCAGAATTTGAAAACTTAGTGGAGACAGTCGATGACAGTTTGAAGTGTCAGGTTTTAAGTTCTGTATAAATTTGTCCAGATGCAATCATCTACATTTCT
The DNA here is from genome assembly GCA_027560015.1 of Chloroceryle amazona. Taxonomy (NCBI): domain Eukaryota; kingdom Metazoa; phylum Chordata; class Aves; order Coraciiformes; family Cerylidae; genus Chloroceryle; species Chloroceryle amazona. The sequence goes on from JANHFX010026287.1 coordinate 11,726, forward strand.
GACCAACTCATGAAGTTTGATGTCCTGAATTTTAACATGAAAATAGTCTGGACAGGCAGAGTGAAGCTAATAATTGTAGTCTATCCTTGTGCTTTCTGAGGTGTTTGTGTAAGCGAAGGTGTTTGAAATAATGACACACTCAAAGGTAGAAACTTTGGATATATATGTAGTAGTTGGAAACCGCCTTTTACCAAGTAAACAAGACTTAGTTTTTGGATTAGAGGACCTAACTTGACTTTTAGATGATCACGCTCACTAGGCTGTCTACCAAGAAATGTAGTTGAGTGTTTAGCTTCCATCAGTGCTGTGTATCTTTTTGGAAGGTAGAGTTCAGCTGAAAAACCTGCATAGTGCAGATTGATGGCTCTAATGCCCCGAAGTCTGGCTTGCTGAGGTTTTCTCTCCTTAGTCTGTACTTTAAGTTAAATCTTGGATGAAGAGTATAAGGAATTGTAATCGATATTAAGCTTAGACTAAATGGAGTTATTAAAAAGTTATGTTTGTCTTACAATGTCTGTCATACTTAACATAAACATTCTGTATATATTCATTTTAATTAGAAAAGTATCTATTATAAAACACTTTGCTATACCACCTCCTGAAATATTTTTCTTGAAAATATAAAAGCACCCCTGAAACTTTCAGGCTTTTTATCATGAGGCTGTTTCTGTAATAAGTCTTGTCATGCTAGTATAGGCTAATGGCATATACTGTCCTTGATATTTGGGAGTACACCACCAGCCTGGTGATTTGAAAATTCAATATTAGGAGCTTTATACTATCCATTTTCTAACTAGTCAGAATAGATATTAAATAGGAAATAGTTGTGATTATTTCTTCATAGATACTGCAGGTTTGGTGAGCAGTGTTTTCAACTTTCAGTTCTGTGAAAGAAGTTCTTGCTGGACCGATAAGGCTGTTTCCAAATTGCATTACAGAGTATCTGTGTCCCAAAAGCTGTTGTGCCAGGGTAGTCTTTAAATACTAAGAAAATATATACATTTGGTAAACACAGACAGACCCAAAGTTAGTACAATTAATTTGGCATCTTTGGTAACTAATGTGGGTTGGAGGTGCTAGGAAATAATTGCTGGGAGAAAAGATATGCTTCAAAGACCTAAAGTGGGGAAATAAAAGTAGTAAAGATACTGTGATTACTAAACACTTCATTGCTCATTAATTATATGTGGGATGGGGATGTGCATGCTTTTAGCTGAATATCTTTGATTAGCAGAACAGATACAGAATTAAGAGAGGCTGCAGCTGTTACGAAATACCTACATTTTGCATGTGATATAATAAGATACGGGGCGGGGGAGGGGGAAGTAGAGGAAGAAACTGTGTTCACTTCAGGGCCTACAGGTATTTTCCCTCTTCCTTCATAAGCCTGTTTACTTCATATTCTTATTTAATCTTTCCCTGAAGCCATTCTATTCCTGTGTGGTTTTTTTCTCAAGTCTTGTAAAGAGACTTGTTCTGCCTTGCATTGTGATGAATCTGCCCTGTCCAGTTAAATATCTTTTTTCTCCCTTACCAGTGAATTTCATTAAATGGCTTAAAATAAATAGGGAAGAGGATGAACATGGAATACTTCTGAAGCTATATGAGTGTCTTGTAGATGTCTTTTTGTTTTCTTATTTTTAAAAAATAAGAAATCTTGCATAGGAGCCAAGTCAAGTTTGCTTCCAATTCAGTGTTGTGGGGTTGTTTTCAGGTTGTTTTCATGTTCGCAAAAATGTTCTTCAGGAGCATAGCAAGGTGGATACAGAGTTTTGATCCAAAGTATTCTACCATTGATGTACAGACAAAGTACTTGGAGACATTGCCTTCCTTTCCTCTCTTCCTCACCATAGTCTTTTCCAGTTCTGGACAAGGCCAGAATGAGTATGTGCTGTTTGCAGGACATAGGTATTTAGTTTGTTCATAAGCATAGTTAAGTATTAGTATAGGATAAAAGTCACCTGTTTAGGAGGCAATTCTTGAGTATTCTGACTGGGTTACAGGGTAAGTTGCAAGAGTTAAGTCTTTTCAAATCAGCTGTTATTCTTAAATAATCATTTTGGTCCTAAAATGAAGCTGTAGAAAGATTGCAGCTTTGCTTATTCTTTTAGAAGTATAAGCTGAGAACAAAATTTGTGGTGTTCTGATGTTGTTTGTATTACTAAGTCTGTGAATCCTTTCAGTACATTGGGGAACAGTAGTGTAGCTGGGAGGTAACAAAAAGCATTGAACAGATTTAGGCAGCATCTATTAGAACATAACGTCTCCTTGGCTGGAAGTAGCCTTTCTTCCAACTCTGAAGTGATTGGCTATTGGCAAGGAATTGAGGAATTCATGGCAAACGTGGCCATGCTGTGACCCTGAGGAACAATACCTTACTAGTGTTAACTTTTAAATCTAGTGAACCATAATAAATGGGCATGGTGGTGTGAGTTAAGTGTGTTGGTAGCCTAGGAGAGAGGAGGTAAAAAACATTGGTGAGGTAAAGCAGAAAGAGAAGGCCTGATGGTACTCACGCATATGGAAAGGAAGAGAGGAATTTACAGTAGACTTGTTTTGTCTATAGTAAAATTTGATGATGGTGAGTTCTTGTATAGATAAAAATCGAGACTAAATGGCATCCTGCTAAAAAGCATTTGAAGGAGCTCTAATATTGTAGATTTGCAGAAGTTCAGCATCTTAACCCTCTGTAATCAGATTCTTGGGACGATCATTTGCCATTCCCATACTCTCTAAGGTCCATGTGCAATGCCTCGTTCCCACAAACTTGTTCTATTTGTTGAGCACTGAAAAGATGCATATGTGTATAGGCAGTCTCATCAGTAAAGTCTCTGATAAAGATGTTTTAATTCTTTGAAAAAGCTTGCTACTCTAACTTTTGACTTTTGTTTTTTTCATGACTGTAAAGGTTGGAACCTACCTAAAATGAAATTCTGGAAGATAATACTGTATCTTCTATGTAGTTACCATGAAAGAGTAGCTCTGAGCACTGTGAAGTCCTGATGCTGTCAATGATAGGATAAGCTTAAAGACAATTTAATCCTTGGTGTATCTTTGGGTGTGACTTCCTTTTTCTTCAGCATCTCTGTTTCCCTCTACAGATAGTTGGTAGGTAGTTTGGTTCATGACTTCATACAAGGTAAATGTCTTTAATTGTGCCTGTGTCAGTAATATGGTATGTGTATTGGAGCTCACTCTTAATTACATCACTGCAAGACATAATGTCAGTATAGAAATTGTTTTTCTTTGAGAAGATGCATCTGTAGCACACAGTTCCAAGGTGCTGTTGGTTTGAGCACTATCCAGTTTAGAAACCCTGACGTGTTCTAAGCCCTGTATTGTTGCAGTATTCTGGTGATAGCTAAAGATCCAGTGCTGACGAAGCCGGAAACTTAACCTGTTTTAATTGGATTTCATCCTCAACAGCTACAATTAAACCATTTCCCAGATTGTATCATATAACGTTGGAATCTTGCTATGCGTTAGACCTGCGACCTTCTTGTGTAGCATTTGAATAGAAGCCTTTACTCAGGAGGATAGTGTAACTTGCTTGAGACAGTGTAGGAAAGGACCCTTCAACAGATATCAGCTTGAGTCTATGCTGAGTATCAGTGATCAGAAAAACAAAAGGAAAACTACTGAAATCCTCCCCATTTCACTGAAAGTTTTACAAATGATATTTTGAAGATGCTGGCACTGGAGACCTAGTTAAGTGCAGAACATATGAGTACTCTCCCTTCTGGAAACAGCTTATTTTTTAGAATTTTTAGTTTTAATCTTTAAACTGTTGGGTTTTAAGATGTGCTAGTAGGAGTGAACAGGCTTCTCAACTTCTGCCATTTCTGTATGGAAACTAGTTTCAAACTGAAGTTGCATATTATCAAAATGAAGACTCAGTCTCCTCCCTCTTTAGCTTATTTTAAGGTAGATCTAAATAAATACAAGATTACAGATTGGAGGGCATTATCTGTGGCACTTCATGAAGATTACTGAAGTCAACTGGTTTTTCTTTGTTCTTCCAGCAGTAATTTCTCAAAGGTCTAGTCTCTGAATTTCTTCCTTCTAGTGGCTAATTACAGTTACTTTCTTTTTGTTTCTGCCTCCCCCTTCTATTTGTCTAGGAGGTTGAAGAGATCATATTACGGTAATTTAGACTTTGGGTGGCCAAACCATGTTTTATTAGCCACTGAGCTCATTAGGTCTATCTAACTTAAGACAGTGTGGCAAAAGTTGATTAGGAACTTGGCAGAGCTCAGACAACCTGCCATGCTGCAACTTGGTTCATGTATTGTCTAACAGGCTCTGCAGGTAGGACAAGGGTATGTACCATATCAATATTTGTCTTGTGCTATTGCACTTCATTTTACTTCAGGGCTGTGCCAGATGCAGGTGAGTGGCAAACTGCAAATAAGGCCCCATCTGGTATAGGGGGTTAGAATAGGGAAGAGTCTTACTGCTGTAGCAGCAGGTTCTGCGTTCAAACTCCGTGTTGAAGGAAATGGAGCTCTGCAACTCAAAGGCATTAAGCAGTGGTCTGGGCGGTCTTGGAATGGATGATGGGTTTAGATGCTTCTTGGTTCACTTGCATGACAATACTGAAATCAAGCTTCTAAAGAGACAGTTGCACTAATCGCTTAACTGACTTCTTTGTTCAGTGGTAATAAATGGTTCCTGCCCCAGCTTTGCCACACCTGTTTACTTGGTCTCGACCACCTACCTGCTAGCTTGTCTTTGTTTCTGGCAGTGTTACTTACCTGTACTTCATGAAGGATTCTGTGCTTTCGTCATACTGTCTCTCAGAAGGTGGAAAGCTCCCCATTCAAATTCATCTCCCTCTTGTGAAGTATAGATAGTTCTCTCTCAGGCTTGCCAAGCACCAGGTTTTGTTTTTTTTTTTAATGTATATAATGTTGGTGAAAGCTTGAGCTTTTCACACAGATGGTGAATTTTGTCCTCTAGTAAGCAAGGTTTTCTAGAGTAGCTGAAAATGAAGGATAGAAGAGATTTTACTTCTAATGCTTGTGATGGTTTTTGTTGGGAGTTGGCTGGGAGTAAAGAAGATTTCACATCAATTTACTCTGGGTACAAATAGCAGAGTTTTGGTTGGCATTTGGCTTCTGGAAAATATGTTCTTTTCCCTTGAAGAGATACTTTTGTTTAAAAAGGGAAAAAAAAAGTGGCTATTATTTCCATGGTTGCTAACAAGCTGGAACCACACTTGTATTTAGTACCAGGTAGCAGAGTTGCATGCTGAGACTCTTGTAGCTTAAACTTCTCTGTCTAGCAGGTTGTAAGTAACAGTAGTTTTAAAGTTTCTGTAGTGGTGAAGAGGCCCTTCCTGCCCTTCTCTTGGCAGAGAAATTTGGTCTGTGTCACAAGTGTACAGAAGAATAAACTTTGGAACACACCTGTTCTTCAATATTTCCCTCCTCTTTCCCATTGCTGTGCTAAAAGGGAAAAGATCTGTCAACAAAGAGACAAAAACCGGTTCAGTATTCTGCAGCTCACATTTTCTGTGTCTTGTATGTGCTTGTTCTGTGTGGTGTAAGAAGTTGTTCTTATTACTGACATCCTGAAATAACATCTTTGGGCTTCTTAAGCTCAGCTGTTGCTGGCTGACTTGCAGCTTTTTAGATGAGCCTATTCTTTTACTGAATATAGATTAATTCACAAGTTTCTATGTTCTTTTGATGAATTTTGATGATTTGTGCACAGAAAAGTGTAACTCCTGCAGGATTGACTGAACTGTGCAACAGAACATAATATTTAGCTGGTTAAAAAAGAAACAAACCAAAACAGAGCACTGAAGACCTAGAAACTACAGGTAGTGTAAACATGAAAGTATTCTCTGAAAGTGAGTCCTGGGCATTCTGCCACAGAGAGCATTCCCTTCCTTCATTAATGAATTCAAGCCAAACCGTACACTGATGGAAAACTTGTATTGAGCTAGTTTGGATGTATTACAAGCACTGACACGGAGAGGTAACAAACTTGATTTGGAAAAGATACTAATTTTTTTAATATTTCTTTTACAAGGGCAGATTGTTTCAACTAAGCTGTGATCTGCACTTGTAAATAAACATTCTAAGAGATTGTTTTATAAAAAACACCATTGTGGATTCTCTCAAGAATGAGAGGAATAGTTGCTGTTGACAACACCTTTAATTTCCAAAGATGCAGAATGCTAAACTATAGAGAAGCAAGAGGACAAAACTAAGTGCTTTCTATTTTTCATAGAATGGTCTATGAAAAGATCATCTAGTTCCAGCCCCCCTTCCATGAGCAGGGACACCTCCTATTAGACCAGGTTGCACAAGACCCCATCCAGCCTGGTCTGAAACACATCCAGTGATCGAGCATCCGCAGCTTCTCTGGACAACCTGTTCCACTGTCTCTCCATCCTCAAAGTGAAGAACTTTTCCTAATTTCCAATCTAAATCTGTTTTTCAGTTTTGAAGCCACTACCCTACATTGTATTGCTACAAATTGTAAAGAGTCCCTCCCCAAGCTTCCTTGTAGACTCCAAAGAGTTTTCTTAATTTGTCTTTTGGATGAGGATCCAGGATGTGAATGACACTTCTGTACTTCTTCAGAACAGGTTTTGGTTCACAGGAGAGTGACGCAACTTTTAGTATTTTTGTCCTTGATGAGCATAAAAGAAATAAAGCAGTGAGATGGCAGAACTGAAGAAATGCCTTCAAAACAGCATTATATTTGTTCCATGCAAGTCCTTTACTTTTTCCTCCTCACACTGCAGTCTCTGATCTTCCAGAGGAAAGCAGTGTAGAAGATAAAGGTGTTTACAGTTAGCTACCTCCATTAACCAGCTCACAAGAATTCAATTAAGCTTTAGTCTCACTTTAGTTTTTCAGTGCACTAAAGTGGTGATTCTTCTTTCAATAATGAAATGAAGCTGTAGACTCCTGTGTAAAATGAGCTGGGGACACTAGTTGTAGAAACAGATCTGAGACATCAGAGCTCACCTTTGTATCCTGTATATATAAAGTAGAGCATGAGCAGTGTGGTTTGGTTTTTTTGGTTCCTTTCAGCTGTCCAGATGAACAGGAATGTTCTGCTGTCTAACTTCTGTAGTTGTACTGTTGACTGGTTATAAAGTCACCTGCCAGTGGTACCCTGCTTTTCTATAGTTTTGATTTGTGCCTCATTTTCTACTTCAGTTTGACTTTTCCACAGCCGAAGGGACTGGTTAAAGATCTCTCTGTGGTTTATAGGCCAATCCACTGTTTCTTCTAAACCAATGTTGGGTACAATGTCTCGGTGATCTTTATGGAGCAAGGTTTTAAGCTTCTTCCAGGTCACTGTAGACATCCAGTTTGCTTTTCTGTGCCAGGCTTAGCCTGCCAGTTGACTTAAAATTCAGCTGACCCTGCTTGAAGCACGGGAAGCTGTTCAGCTTTGTAACCGAGTGTCTTCCCACTGCCAGAAAACTATATCGGTGCTGGAGTATGTAATAGCATGTATTTAGATTTTTTTTTTTCCCCCTGTAACAGTAATTGAACTTTTACTTCTCCAGACTCTGCTCTTACACTGTGGGATCTTCTGCACACATACCCTCCAGTCCTTTCACCAGATAGAAGTTAGCACGTAAGGGTGCTACTTTGCTGGCTTGGAGTCATGGCATGTATAACCTGTTGGATGACAACAGTCCTAACAGCCTGGGCATTCTCCTAGCAAACAGTGTTGTGCATCTTTTCAAAGGCATTTTCAATGCTCTTATCTTCTGTGGAACTTCTAAAGCCTCTATATGAAGAGGCCATGAATATTTTAACAGCCAGTTAGCAGTACAGTTCCCCCTAATTCCAAACCACAAGATCACAAATGAAGATATTTTTATTTCTTCTCCCTTCCTCTTCTATGTTGACATTCTCTTCCCATTTTTTTGTTGGTAGGTCATTATATACATATATGCATAGATACAATCTAGAGAATCTTAACCTGGTGATGACATCCTTTGAAGTTCCTAGCCACTCATTTTGCTGATTCTGTGAAGATGACCTTTTGCATTGCCACTCTCAGCTAGAGGGCTAGGCAAGGACTAAGCTCTTGAAAGGCTGTGTAAGGGAAAGCTGACTTCTTCCTAATATAGCAAGGCCCAAAGGTTGCCGTAATCTTCTGATGGCTATTTGTTGTAAAGTCAGTGGAAGAAGTGGGTAACTCCTCCTTTATAGGGTTTGTAGTTTTGGGGTTGTGGTTTGGTTGTGTGGTTGGTGGTGGTTGTTGTTTGTTTCTTTTATGCAGTCTGTACCTGCAGTGTAATTATGGCTTACTGGTACTTGGGAAATTTTCTGCAATATTCATACCTCTTCTAATGTGTGGGGTATTTCTGAAATGTTTAAGAAATGCTTTTACTCTAATGATTATAGCATAGCTGAATTTATAACAACTCTTGTAAATAAATCTGGGAAGAATATTATGCTGAAGCTCCTGAAATTTTGCTCCTGCTGAAATTTTGTCTCTGGCTTATTGCTTATGTATTGTCTGAAGTTACCCAGTGTAAAAATGGCCACATGAGCTAATCCTTGCAAGTGTTCTGTGTCTGGACTCCTTTTGATACTTGTGGCATACATGCCCATTTTGCTTCCTCATCTTGATGTTACTGGATTGCAGTTTTGAGGAGCTGAAGGCGAGGGAACACTTTCTGAGCTCCAAGTGACTGCAGTGAGGAACAGGGCCAGAGCTGTTTCTTTTCCTTTCAGAGTTGTTGTCCTTGGGATAGATGGGATATGTGTCCATTCATGTCTGTACATCTATACCCACCTGCGATCTCAGGTTACTTGGACTGACACCTATTGCATGACTTTTTATCAAATGCTTCTGGTGAAAGTAGTATTTTGGGTTGTCTGCTAGTGTATTCTCTGCATGCCTTCATGTCTGCCACAGTATTTTGATATCTTACTTTAATTTGTGATTTCTTCCCCCCCTTTTTACAGGGTATCTTTCATGAATCAACTTTTTGTCTTTCTGCTCTTGCTCAGAAGTCAGAATATATTTTGGCATTGTGGTTAAAAATTTACTTCTCATCAGAATGAGAGATGTCTAACATAACCCAAGATCCTACTTTTCAACAGGAGGTTAGACCAGATGATCTGGATACATCCTTTCCAGACAGAGCTTTAATGATTCTGACTTAACTCTTGCACTCCAGTTGACCTCTGCATCAAATAGGCAGCCAGTCTGAAGAGGAGATGGCCTCTGTATGCTATTAAACACTGCTTGCTTTCCCATCAGTACCTTATTAATGTCTTCCAAGGGACCTGACAAAAAGTGATGCAACTATTTTAAGTTGTAGAAATTCTTTGCTAAAGAGGGGTAGAAATCTGTTTGTTTGTTTCCCTACCACCTCACATACTTGTTTTAAGAAGAAACTTCCTTGATACCTACTTGTCTGCCTTCCCATTAGTGAGGTAATGTTACAGTACTAGGAAGCTGAAGAATCTTGTTTGTCCTGAAGATTTTTTTTCTGTGTACTGAATTTTCATCTGTGCATGTCTTTCTGTGTATAGGTGTTTTCTTTAGCATAGAGGGGAAGAATTTAGTATTCAGTATCAAAAGAAGTTAATCTGGTAAAAGTCACCATGTGAGTTTCACATCTTTAGAAGCAGTGCTACATGTAAGCCAGCGTGTACTCCTAGTATCTTTATATCATGTAGACAGCTTATGGCTATTCATAGGGAGAAGGTAGAAGTGGAAACAGATTTAAAAAAAAGTGGTATCTTGCTCTTATGTTGAAAGAAATGCTTGGCATTCCTTAAGGCTCGATACTTTTATGCAGCTGAATAACTCAGGATTTGTATGAACGCAGCTGGGGATCTGTACATCTTACTCTACCTTGCAGCTCTTGGTACAATGTTTTTCCCTTGTCTGTATATAGAAATTTGCTATTGGGAAGAAGGAAGGGATGATGAGAATCTGGGAGATGACACAGAAAAAGTTTCTAGGAAACCTTTGGTATGTTGTTGTATCCGCTCCTTAAGTTACTCTGTGAGCTACTTCTCCAAGCAGAGAGGACAAGAGCCCGCTAAACCAAAAATACAAGCTTCTGCTTGCATGGAGCTTTGACATGAAATTTATGTTTGGAAGTGAGGAGTGCGGTGGAAAAAGAACTGGGCAGAGTGGATAGCTGTTGAATTTAGAGGCTATACTGAGGAAAGATATTTGTCAAAATCAGCTGCATAGGGCTCAGTTCAAAGCATCTAACTGTACTAAAAAGAATTCTTAATTTCTGAGTCAGCTGGTGAAGTAGTAGAAGCAATTGAATGAGTGCTTGCAAGTGCTTGCTTGCAAGGCAAGAAAATAGGTGTGTATGTTTGCAGATAAATGAGGATAACCTTGTGAGCAGTGAGCAAAAATGAGGTGCAGCTATGAGATCAGTTTGAAACAAAGTAATGTAGATCCAAAACAATTAAGAAGGTACTAAACCATGTGCAGTAAGCTCTTCAGCTGCAATTAGTCTCACCTCCTCAGTGTGCTGTGTATTTATATTTTTTAGAATGTTGCTTCCACCTTAACTAACTAGATTTGTCACAGATAGAACAGTTGATAAAGTAAATTAATGTTATCCATGTTGAAGTGAAGGGATACAAATCCAAAGTCTTAGACTTCACATTTTCTGATAATATGCTAAACTCTGGGTTCTGGCTGGCAAGATGTACAACTTGCTGGAAGAAAATGTTCTGAATTTACAAGGCGTATGAACATCGTCCTGCCTTCCTTCTCTTCCTTTTGCCTAATACTGATGTCAGGGCAGTAAGTCTTTGCAATCTTGAGAAGCTGAATTGCTGCAGCAGCATTAAGGAACTGTTTTTTTAGGCCAGGATACAAAAGAGAAAGTATGCCAACCACTGTACTTAGCTCAACTCCAAGCAGATTAGCAGGTATTATAATGAAGTACTACAGGTACTAGACAGATCCTGAAATAGTCAGGAAATAAGGAGTGCAAGGGCTTGAAAAAGTCTTGTACTACCAAGACTCTTGCAAAGAACTTAAAAAATGAAAAAACCCAACCCCAACAACTAAGCATCCCAAACAAGTTCTAGAGCTTATCCAAGTAGATTAAAGAAGCTCTTTTCTTGTGAAACAATTTAATTCCACTTTTATAGGGGTTGTTACTGGTTTGTCTTGTTAAAACTATTAGTGGCCCCACATTGTAGTGGAATGCTTCAGTTTAGTCATTTTTCTTTTCCTGTCTGTAGCCTACATCACAAATGGCAACGTTAGAGTTCATCATATCCTTCAGGGAGTGGTTTTGGGTATTAAATAAATGCCAATACAGGCTTGCTCTGTAGCTGTCAGCTTCCTTGGATTGCTTCAAAGCCATGGAAGAGTGTCAGTCACTTCCTGTTGGCCTTTCTGTAAGAAGAAAGATAAAGGCTTCACAACATGTTGACAGGTGGTGTTCAGATCTTGTCGTCTTGTGGAACCTCTTGAAGTAATGTGTTGGCTGTACATTAGCTGTAGTATTTATAATAGATATGCTAGACCTACAGAGATTAGTTCTAGTTGCTTTCTTGTACAGTAACAAAGATTACAGTTAATGGTAATCAAATAGGGTTTGATAAAACTCAAGTACTGTTAGAAGTCTTCAGAAGATACATTGTGGGGTTATTTGAAATGCTGAGTTTTGGAATTCATCCTGAGTCTAAAGAGTCTGCTTATGGGGAGAGAGCATCTGTGGGCCAGTGCTTTGATGTCATAATGGCTAGGAATATGGAGCTGAGAAACATTAACTAAAATGGCTTGTTTACAGAAATCTTTGCTAGAAATGGATCTGAACTTAAAATTCTTAAATCACAGAGCCTGTCAACTGAAGCATGGAGGTCTCATGTACAGACCTCAAGCTGCTTTCCAGCAGGTCTACCCCTAACCTGTACTGGTACATGGGGTTATTCCTCCCTAGGTGGAGGACTATACACTTGCCCTTGCTGAACTTCATTTGGTTACCCTTTGCCCAGATCTTGATGACTGGCAGCACAGCCTTCCAGTGTATCAGCCACTCCTCTCAGTTTTTTATCATCAGCAAACTTGCTGAGGGTCCACTCCATCCCTTCATCCAGGTCACTGATAAAGATGTTGAATGAGACTGGACCCAGTCCTGACCCCTGGGGAACACCACTGGCTACAGTTCTCCAACTGGATTCTGTGCCTCTGATCAGAACTGTCTGAGTGCTGTTGTTCAGCTGTTGCTTATGTTGTCTGCTGCTGTGTTGGACTTCTTAGTGGGAAGAACTCAAAGAACTTTCTAAAGATGCTTTGGACTTCTCTGATGTGGGAAGTAGGATGGAGAGAAGTCTTTTGCCTAATCTGTATTCTTATTTGATTGATGGAGCTTATTTAAAATATTTCTGGCATGCTAATAGGGAGCTTTTAGTACTAGGTTGTATCACTGTGGTGTAACAAGACTGAATCTGAGCTAGCAGAGTCCAGATCGCTAGCTTTGTGTGCTGTGCGCACGTCTTGATCATATACACCTTCCTTTTGGTATTTTAAAAGGTATGTGAGGTAATGGTTTGCATAATACCCGTTTATGTGCCTGCTTTCTAAGGCCTACAGTTAAACTGAATAACTTAGGTTTTTAGTTATTTTTGTTTTTCCTACTCACTTTCATTGATTTCTCTAACCTTTTTCAGGGGAATAGACAATTCTAGTCAGGTTTTAAACTTCTTCCTGGCTGACTTCTTGCTTACCACAGTAAGCATGAGTATAATAAATGCTGAAACAACATATAGACTATTGTGTTCTTAAACTTTGGTTATTTTCCTTCATGTTGCTTTTTTTCCACGTGCAAATACCTTTTTTACCATATTTTACACTATCAGAAACAGTAAACCTGGATTAGCTGGTTGTGGTCCTGTTGCTATGCTTTCTTTATAGCTGTACTGGTTTAGCACAGCATACAAAAGTCATCTTTCTTCCCTGAGAAGCTTAGTGAGGCTTGATCTTGAAATGCCTCTGTTTCTGAGTTCTGTTTCTGGGTGTTACGGTAGCCTTACATAAATAACTACTAAGATACTGTCTGTAGACCTCTGGCAGTTACAAAGCTATTCCAAAACGGTTTACACTGTCGTAATACAAAGCCATCATATTGATTGGGGGCTTTTAAATATTTCTTTACACTTGTTAATTCTATCTCAAATACCTTTTCTCACTAATTAAGCTCTCGTGTGAAAGAACTTGCTTATATATCTGGTTCTCTTTTCCTGAATTTGCTATATATCGTTCTTTACACAAATGGAAGTTGCATAAATTGGACTAGAGACAAAGAAGCTGTTTAAAAAGCGCAGTTACTTTTGTAATCTTGTGAGTACTGCTGCTTAATTCCTGAAACTGTCATTGTCATCTCCAGAATGAGTTAAAATAATTAAATATTGCTGTCCATCAAACACTGAGTTTTACTAGACCGTGTTTTTCCTTAACATTAAAAAAATGCAATTTAGGAAAATGAATCTGTATTTTTCTTGTCTCCTTACAATAATTAGAAGCCTGACAGAAAAGAAGTGTGCCATACAGTTGTAGAATAATGTGGGATGAAAGGGACCTTTAATGGTCATCAAGTCTGAGATCATCTGTATGCTGTCTATAGTGAAAACTGGTTACTCTGTATTAAGGATGTAAATTCTTTTGATCTTGTAAATTCTCTTGATTCTTGGTCTGTGTGTCTGTAAACTAAAAAAAAATAAAAATGCTTAAAGGGCTTTTTGTCTTAAGTTTTTGTTCAAACAGTAGAAAAGATATGTCTCAGAGTCTTCATGCCACATGTCTTATGACTGTATTTCTCTTGTCTTTCAGTGAATGATAGTGTCTAGAAAGGGTATGTCCCTTCAGGAGAGAGGTGCCAATGTCCAACCGGCCTAATAACAATCCAGGGGGGTCACTGCGACGTTCACAGAGGAACACTGCTGGGGCCCAGCCACAAGACGACGCAGTAGGAGGAAGGTATGACTGTTACAGATCTACGAGTGTGCTTTAATGTATAAAAGCAAAACTGATCTAATTCAATTAGGAAAGGCCTGGATAAAGTATGCTGGTTAATGGGAACTTTATAATGAATTCAGTTTCTGTTACTGTCTTCTGTATCTCCTCTTCAGTAAGCTGCAAGGCAGAAAGGTCTGTTGTACAAGGAAGAATGAAAGACAGATCCATCAGCTCCTTGAAAAATTTGTAGGTGAAATGGAAAGAGATGGGCTTGCAGATGAGTTGTGTTTTCTCCAGGTGCCTGTCTTTAGACACAAACCTCAGGACTTACCCTTTGATGCATCTAGCATGCAGTGAGATAGTATGTTCTAGTTCTGCTGCTGAATAGTACTTAAGCAGGTCTAGAGATCCCAGCCTGAGGTACCCTCTTCATTATGCCTTGCTGCACTCTAGTGATACACACTGCTTTGGCTCCTGTATTCAACAACAATAACAACAAAAAAAAAAAACCCTAAAAACCTTTAACAAACCAGCTAACCAACCAAAAAACACAAGAAAGCAATTGTACCCCCCCTTCCCCTCAACCAAACATGTCTCTTCTTGCATTAGTGTTTTTTGGAATGCTTGAGACATTAACTTTTTCTGTCTTTCTCTCCTTTGGCATCCATAAAGTGAAACTCTTCAATTTCAGCTGTATTTAAATAGAGCAAACTGTGGAAGGAACACTTTCATATGCTCATATTGTGCAAATAAGTGTGATTTTAGGATGCATATATGTTAGTATTTTATTTGGAGTTGGGAATGTTGTTTTGAAGCAAATCTCATCCTCACCTGCTGTGCTTTGGATAACATGGAATGGTCTTTTGAATGCAACTGAACTGGAAGCTGTGCTCTAGGGGAGCAGTTCATGCATCCTGGTCAGTTGTGATGGTAATCTGGTCTGTTTGAAGTAGATATTGAAATGCATAGATGATGGACACTGGTCCTTAATGACAGCTATCTTGGTTGCACAAATTTTCTCTCATCTCTACTACTGGTGGTTGAAGCTGTACAGACAGTATGAGATTTCTATTCAGCCACTTTTAGACCCACATGTTTGTTAAACAAAACCAATACACAGACATGTACACAAACAAACCCCAGACCCTATACAAAACAAAACCCCACCCTAGTATTGTAGAAGGAGTTAAGCAGTAATGTGAGTCTCTAGGGGGTTGTTGCTTCATGGCTAAGATTAACCAAAAATTTTACAGATGAATTTAAGGGCCACACCTTCTAAAGTTTTGTAGGTTATTTCAACTTGGTCATAGATGGGCAGTCATAATTCTTTGAGCAAGGGCAAGCTGTGATACTACCTAAAACTTGCGTACTTGACTGCATTTCTGCTGTGTACAAATAGCTTTCTAAATGCTGGAAAGGAAATATATTTTTCTTGAAGCTTTTTTGAGACTCAGGTACATGCATTTTCAAAATACCAATCGAGTGACAAACTCAGTTTATGCAGTTTATCACTCACACCATAATTTCAGACTTAGAAGTCCAGTAATGTCATGTAAGCGAGTGGTCATATAGCTGAATGACTTTGTAATAGCTCTAACTTTGCCTCTGTCTCTTATGCTCTGACTGGAGTGAAGACTACAAGGGATGTCAGTTGAGGAAGGTGTTTAAAAAGGAGAGAGGCTGGAGAATGGTATCACTGCCAAGCTGAAATGCTAATGCATGTCATTCTATAGTCTTTGAAGCCTTTTGCAGCTTAAAGGTCACTTGCTAAAACTTCTATCAATTTAACTTGCAGAGCAGATGCTGTTCACTTGCATGAAAACTTGGGAAATTCCAAACTATAAACTCCTCTCTGGTTCTAGTATGTAAAACATGAAAGCAAAATTTTATTCCTGTGACATTTAATACTGGCAGATTTGGCTTAACCTGAAAGCAGCAATGCAAACCCATTTCCTCTAGACTGGTCTTATTTGATGTCACCCTAATAACATCAATATGTGAAGTCAAAATGAGCAAGGAAAGCCTGTGATGTGTCTTCTGCTGCAGTTACACTATCAATTTCACACTTAATACAGTAATGTATGTACTTGAAGTGTCTGATTTTTACAGGTGGTCTGTGTTTTTTTTGTTTTGTGGTTTTTGTGTTGTTTGTTTTTTTGTAAGGAAACCAAATGATGCTAAGCTTGCAGTGTGGAAAAACTGTTGCAGTACTAATGGAAGTAAATTTAGCATCTCTGTGTGAACTGTTTTCCTCCTCCTGCATATGCACATAACCAAACTGGCCTTGGTGAAATTGGACTGATGTGATTCTTTACTTGCTGTCTGTAATGACATTGAACTACCTTTGTGTTTAGGATTATTTTCTGCTATTGTCAATATTATAGTTCTTACTGACTTTACTACCAGATTGAAAAGTGTTTGTTGTTACCCTCCTAATTTAGAATTACACCCTTGAAGGGTGGCTCTTTGCAGGTTTGTAAGGAAACAATCAAACTAAAGATTCCCTTTGCAGCAGTGACCCAAAGAGGAGCGAGAAGCAGATGCATTGAGAGCACTCTCTTCTTGGGGGCAGGAGAAGGGGGTGGAAGTTACTTACTGTCACTTCTGTAACTCTGTCTCTACATTGTCACCATGTGTCTTAAAGAATTGTGCCCTTGTGGCTTAAGTTCTCAATGCTGCTACAGTATTTACTTTGAATGAGGGCAATTTGGAAGTGGTATCCTAAGGCACACAATAAGGCCTTTTCTGAAAGTGCACAGTTGGCTCTTCCTTCCAGTTATGAGCAATGCTTCAATATATTGATATGAAGTAATGCAAGTGATCTTATGCACTAGCACTATTTACTAGTGCTACATTTCTTCTCTTTTTTTTATGGCATGGAATGACAGTGGTGCTTATCCTTCAGTCTGCATATTGTCACCCCTCTGAAGTCTTTGGGAACAGCAGTGTTTGAGTAGGGTAAAATTTGACATCAGTGACTGCTATGCTGTTGCAGCTATGTAGGAAAGTATCATATGTTATAAAAAATTCCAGGTTTTTAGCATCTAATACGTATGTTTCTTGTGCATTTGGGATTGATGCCTAAATGAGAAATGAGAGATCCTTGTTAGCTGCATAGAGGACAGTGGTATAAGCAGAATCTGGAAAACACTTTGGACTGTCCTTTTTTCAATCTCTGAAGCAAAAAGAATGCTTCTGTCCATTATTCTACTTCTAATCTGAAAAGGATTTAGTTTTGTACCAGTGTTGATGATATGCTCTTAACATCTTACCTGGCGGGTGTAAAAACTAAATTTACCATTTGAGTTGGTGAGGAAGATGAGTATGTCTGAGGAGAGAGTGTGTCTTTTGTTTTGCACAGCTGATTTCATCGGTGCTGATGCTTTTATTTTAAGTCTCCCTTTTCACAGAAGTAAAAGGGTGTTTAGTTTTTGTAGACTTTGGAAGCATTTAATACCTCACTTGAGGAACATGACTTAGCTGAAACACTGTTTATTAACTTCAAAAGGTGTGGTGTTTTTTTAATATGCACAGAGTAACTCCTGGAGGACAGATTCTAGATGGTTCTTTATTATGGTTTTGCTGGGGATGGCTAAGGGCTTACAGTTTCCACAAGATTGTTTGTATACTGCAGACTAAATGGTGAGTTGCTTGTCGACCTGTGTTACTCTAAACTGTCTCCCCGTGTATGAAAATGTGTATCAGCCTTGGAGGGGGTTATGAAACTATCTTAAGTTGTGGGGAAAAAGCAGAAAAAAACAATACACAAAAACTGACCAAACAAACCAAAAACCACAAAAAAAACCAACCCCCAAAAGAGCATTCTGAGATGCAGCAGGCACCCAGCCTTTCTGGACCTGCCTCTGCAAATGGAAATCGACAAACGTTAGCTCATAAATCTTACTATTTTTCATCATTATAGAGGAATTTAGCTTCTCAGAATGTATGCTGCTGTAATATTTGTTTAAATGAAGCCTCTGAATGTATGATATTGTAATGGAAAAGAATAAAAACTTGTAAATGGGTAACTTAAAGTTAAAACTTGTACTATGGGCAAAAGTACAGGTAGCTTACAACCTTTAACAAGAGGCTTGTCTAAATGAGGATACTTGGGAAGAAAACACAGGAAGGAAAGTTACCAAAAAGTCATATTATTGAAGTTTTACCCTTAGGACTCTGAAAGCAAATGATCATGTTGTTATCACTTAGGTGATTAGACTTGGTATGTCTTTCCTGCTATGATTTATATTTAAGTTTGTGTTGAAATCATTAAGAGGCTGGTGAAACTTGGCACTCACTAGCAGGCTTAACTCTGCCTTTGGTGTTAGAGTTGTTATTTGGGTGGAAGAAACTCTTTGAGAACTTGTGGAACTTTTCTGCCTCTTCCACTTACTCTTCTGGCCTAAACATCGATCTTTGGGGTTGTGGGTTGGAGCAGGACGCTTAAATCTAAAAACTGCGATTCTCCTCTTCCCCCATATGATTCAAAGATAGCTCAACTCCAAGGACTAGATAGCCTGGGTTAATAGCATTTAATCAGCAGTTCTTTAACTTTGAAACATTACTTCTTCTAGCATCAGTACTAGGCTAGTGTGAGGTTTCATAAAGGTTAGTGGTGCTTGAGGTTTCTGTGTAGGTAGGATATGAGCAGTAGAGTCGTCCTTGTGACAGCTGAGCCAGAAGTGTGTCTTATCTGGGGAAGTACAAGTGCGATGTCTCTTGCCTTAGCAATTATTTATACTATGCTGTTTTAAATGCTGATGAGCTGTGTCTTTTGAGTCTTGCAGATGGTAAGTCTGATGAGCTTGGAAAATAGACATGGAATATGTGAAGATGTAACTTAAGTCTTAAATTTTATCTATGGTATAGTTTTCTCTTTGTCCTCTAGTCAAAGCTCATAGAATAAAGTATGTTTTGCATGTAGCAGAAAGCTGCTTGGAAGATCTCCTGTAGCTTACCTGTGGGAAACTCATTCCTTTCTGTGACATCACAGGTTTCCGGTCTCATCTGACCGCCTACGTAGGCAGCACGCGTTTCTTCATTCCTCTTGTATCAGCTGTTGCCAAACAGCTTTGTCCTTCGAACTGGTGGATCTGCAGACAGAATGTAACTGTCAGGGTTGAGCTTTCCTACTAAGTAAACCTGGTTCCATTCTCATTCCAGGCATTTGATTTTCTCAAACTGGAAGCAGAGACTAACTTGTAAACACTTAACTGGATAAACTCTTAATGCTTAGAATCTTGTGGTTGATGAGTATATATCTATTTCTGAGAAGAGGTCTCTGACAGGTGCTCTAGTCCTGTGCCTTACTGTACTACCATTAAGTGAACAATTCAATAATCTTGCACACCAGAAAAAAGTTTTATCTGCACAGCTCAGGTGTGAGAAGATGTTTTATTAATTAAAAATGACTAAATAAAACAGTTACACTAGTAGTGATTTGTAACTCCACCAGGTGATTCTTTTGAAATACTGCTTTAATATTAGGTGTTGGTATGGAAAGGTTGGAAGCTGTAAAGTAATACTTGTAAATGATCCAAAAAATAAATATTAATTCTATCTAGAGGTTTGTATCTATATCTTGGAATCCTGATAGCTTTCTGTTTTGACTTTCTGCTGACAGGTCACACTTAGGGCAGGCAAAACATAAAGCACATAGCCCTCCTGAGAATAGAAAATCTATTTCAAAGGCACCCAAAGTGCAGTCTAATACTACTTCTGAGCAGTCCAAGGGACACTTTTCTAAAAGGTAATTGCACTTCATGTTCATATGTTAACCAGTGTTATCTGCGCTCACAACTGTCTATAATGTACCTAGTTATAGAGAGTTCTTACAGAATGCATGACAAACGGATTTTTAAGTAATCTAGGTATTGCATTCAGTGGATGTATTTCAGTGTTTGATGTTCTGTGTTGGTTTTTTGGTTTTGTGGTTTTTGTTTTTTTCATTTTTTTCTTTTCATTCACCAACTAAGAGCATTCCATCAGTGATGGGGAGGAAAATATTGCTGCATAACTAGTCCTGGAATACTTGCAGGGTTTCTTCATGTTGGGAAGATTGCCCAAGGAGTTCTGAGCAATGTCCATTATTAATTGAAATGTGTAGTAATTTAAAGTATGTCTGTGTTCAGGGTAATCATCTTGGTCATGCTTTGTCTGCTTTTCGTACAGTTCTATATATACACTGGAACAGTTTCCTGCTACATAGAAGAGAATTTTACCATTTTTGTGTGTGATTCATTATCTCAATTTCAACATTGTTCAGAAATTATCCTTACATTAAAAGCCTTCCTTGAAATAGAATCCAGTTATGACTAGTTATGCATTACTGAACATTCCTTACTCTGTTGTGGAATTTAGATTCTCAAACATTCAGTTAATAGCTTCATGGCTTGAATTATTTTTATCTGTTTGACATATCTATAAAAAAATGAGATAGTAAAATCCATCCAAGTTACCTCATATCTCACTCTTCAAAAAAGCAGTGTATTGCACTTTTATTTTGACTTAGTTTAGTTTTCATGCTTGCAAATATTTGCAATGTGACTGTTCTCATACAAGCATGTTTTTTTTGTTTCAATGTAACCTTAATAACCAACAGTGTTTCTTACCTGCCACTTCCAGAGAATGCTGACTGACATTTATCTTGCAAAAAACTGTTGCAACTGTGACGTTTCTTGAGCTCAACACTAATGCTGTTCCTCCTTACTTCTACAGAGGCTGTAGTTCATCTGCTGTTTTAATACCACAAGAAGAAGATCCAGAGAGAGTCAATACTCCAGAAAAGCAAAAAACGGGGCAGTTGCCTAAGAAAGATAATTCTCGAGGAGTTAAACGTAGTGCTAGTCCAGATTACAGGAGGACCAATTCTCCTAGCTCTGCTAAAAAACCCAAAGCACTTCAACACCCTGAAACTTCCTTGGAAAGTAACAAGCCACATACTAAATCTAAGAGAAGACACTTAGACCAAGAACAGCCAAAGTCAACACAATTGCCATCAACAAGCAAGGCTCACACCAGAAAGGGTGGAGCTGCTGGTAGCTCCCGAAGTCAGAAAAGGAAAAGGACAGACAATCTGTCTTGTATAAAGAGTGGTTCAGCAGTTGAATCAACTGGTGCTGAAGAGAAGTCAGCAAAACTCTCCAAGCTGGCTTCAAAATCGGTGACCTCAGCCAAAGCTGGGTGTAGCACCATCACTGATTCTTCTTCTTCAGCTTCCACCTCCTCCTCCTCCTCTGCTGTTGGTTCTGCTGCTTCTACTGTTCCTCAGGGTGCCAGAGTGAAACAGGGAAAGGACCAGAATAAGGCTAGACGTTCCCGTTCTGCATCCAGCCCCAGTCCAAGGAGGAGTAGCAGGGACAAAGAAACGAGTAAAACAGGTGGCTCTTCAAAGTTTGACTGGGCTACTCGATTCAGCCCAAAAGTCAGTCTCCCTAAAACAAAACTGTCTCTGCCAGGCTCTTCCAAGTCAGAAACATCAAAACCTGGACCTTCAGGACTGCAGGCTAAGCTAGCAAGTAAGTTGATCTTTCGTGGAAGAATAACCATTTATGTCTTAATCAAATCTTCTAAACAAATGCTTCTGTTATTTTCAGGTTTTTTGGTCTCATCTTAGAGAAGCTAACATTGTGTTCTGAGCTTTTAAGTAAATATGTGACAAACTATCGCTAAAGCAAATGTTTTCAGTGTTTTATAAGCTTCAGTTGCTTCTTTGTCTTGCAAATCAATTTTAAAAATGAAATATGTAAAATATTTTCCATCTTGTGATGGGTATGTGTTATAAAGCTATCTTGATTATATTTCTCCCGTTAGATTTTCTTTATTAAGTTTTATGTACTGGAGTGGGAGTGACAAATGCTAGAAAAATGAGTAGATATGTGCTTTCTTTCAAGCCCACTTTTGTAATTTTTTTCCTTGCTGTGAGTATCTCTTGTTACTTTAAGAAGAGTAATCTTTTAAACCTAGTGTACTTAGTGCCTGGGATGTTAGTCACTTGCTTTTAAAAGGTTCTTAGAAAATGTCCTCTGTCTCTGGCGCTGAATTTGAATGGTGGGTGCAGTTCTTGAACGTTTTGAGTGAGAAATATAGGCTGTCTTCAAGCAGTGCACCTACTTGCTAGTGTGCAGATATGCTTATAGCTCTATTGCCTTGAACAAAATTATCTTGAAAAGCACTATGCTGGCTTTGTGTACTGTGTAATTGGAGCATGTGTTCCCTAAAACTTGATTTAGGAAGTTGGATTCCTTTACCTGGATGTGATTACGAGTAGCATGTCTCAACTGGGGCATGTCTGTAGCTAATCCTGCTGCAGGAAATATGTGAAATAAACAAAAGCAACTGACTGTTTTCCTGTACAATCAAAATAGATTTAATTGACCTAACAGGCCTGGTTTGGATCACTTGCATGATGGGAGTAATGCTTCTGGAATGACCTAACTTAACTGGGGAAGGGGAGAGAAGTTACTGTCTAGCACATCTTTCATCTACCTGATCAGTGGTTCAAAACTTACTGGGTGACGAATTCCAGAGCAAAACCTCTGAATTTGCACAGGACAGAGTGAGGGGGAAGTGGGTAGGAATTGGACAGGAATGGGACTGACCAACGCATTCCTGGGTAAGTCTGTCACTGTTACTGGCAATTTTTTAGCAATGAAGAAAAGCAAGAGGAGAAAGAATTTATCTCCAAGTGAACAGTAAGAAGGTCAAGGCAGAGAGCGGCTTATGTGACAAATTACAGAACTTCAGAGTGAAGGGGAAGGGTGGGATAGCACAATGTAAGTGGCATGCTTTAAGTAGCTTGAGAAACAGTATTGAGTGACCCTAAGCTATCTCCACAAAGAATGTCCTGAGAAAGCCAGCTAGACTAGCTTTAGCTCTTCCATGACCTGAGTGTCATTGTTTGCAAAATGATAAACTTAAGTATATGGCACAAAACCAACCTAAGTTGTCTTAGTTCAAGTTGGTATGGACTATAGGTATCTTTGTTTATGTATACAAAGTCCCTGGTAAGGGGCCAGTGACACAGTCTCAGTAAGCAGTGCATTAGAGCTCTCTGACAACAGCTTGAAGTCCTCTTGGAATCAATAGCTACTGTTGTTAGCTTTGCCCCTTCTTAGGAAAAAAAACAAACAAACTTGTCTGTCATACAGCTTCACTAACTCAAATATTGGGACACATTTGAAATACCTGAACAAAATATGGGTTTTGGATAATGCTGACAAGTGTCTAGAAAATATGTAGGAAATAAAGCTCCTTTTTCAGGAAGAATGGGTAAGTTCAAATTTACTTCTGTAACAGAAAATACAGGAGGAGGATGTAGAGGATAAAGGGACAGAAGTAGGTGATTTTTTCCCACAAATATTAACACCTCTAAAGCAGTAAGGCAAACAGTGATCTAGATTAAATTAAGGTGTATACCCCTCTGCCTGGAAACATGTCATAATAATTCTGTGCAAAAAGTGAAAGCTAAGGCTCAGTGGGCTTGTATAGGGGTATAATATGGAACAGTCATCTGAGTAAGTTTGATGTAGGGCTTATAGAACTAGTGGGAAGTAGATCCAAAAAACCAAACATGCAAACAACTCTAAGGGGCTGTAGAAACTGCAGGAAAAATGGTAGGAGGAGTGGTTCCAGGAAGAAAAGTGGGGGGAAAGTGGAGATTATTCTAGCTAACATATGGTCAGTAAGTATGTATAAATGCAGTGCTCTTCACTTCTGGGTATTGCAGTCCAGGAGGTATAAGAACAATTACTGGTAGTTGTGATCTTTGAAGGAAGAATTAGAGGAGCTGACCTGCCTTACTCTACCAAAGAAGAGATTGAGGAGAGATGTGGTTGCCATCTTTGTAGAAGCTTTTCACATATTGGAGGGGAATACCCTGAGGTTTCTTGTCCAGTCCT
Source organism: Chloroceryle amazona (assembly GCA_027560015.1). Classification (NCBI taxonomy): domain Eukaryota; kingdom Metazoa; phylum Chordata; class Aves; order Coraciiformes; family Cerylidae; genus Chloroceryle; species Chloroceryle amazona. The sequence continues at coordinate 35,557 of JANHFX010026287.1, forward strand.
CGCTGAATAATGAATAGATGTGAAGCCAAGGTGACTTTCAGAGTCTTCAGCTACACAGCAGTCTAAGGGAGCGGTGCCATCAAGGAGTATCAGCTACAGAATTTGTTGGAAGAAGAAAAACAGGCCAGACTGAAGCGTTTCAACTATATTTGTAGCTACATATTTCTTGCTGGGGTGGGGAAACAAGTTTCTTGTTTTGTTCTCTTGATTTGACTGTTTTCACATCCCTTTCAAGCCCTATATTTTGTATGTTCCAAATAGGGTCATCTCCCTGATTATATAACAATATAAAAGCAAGCTTAATGATGTCTCCATTATCAGGGAAATGTCTATTGTTCTTTTTGTGGTGTTTTGTGGCCCATAAATGGGAAGAAACTGGCAATGATGTCTGACACAAGAGCTGACAGCGGGGTAACTTAGGATAGCAGTCCCTAACTGAGAAGATTTGGCAGGCTGGAGAGGTTATTGGGGATATACTAACAAGAAGGTGAGCACTGAGTACAAATAGTGTGTAACTCCAGGCTTCAAGGAATTTGGCAGAGGTGAGGGAGGAAAAACTAGCTGTGAATTAGTTTATTTGTATTGTGGGTGACAGTACTGTCTGTGTGACGGTTGAGTTGTTAGGGCCTTGAGAGTTGTGGATTTGGGACTGATAAAATAAGCTGAGTAGCTTGCAGACACTTGGTTTAATTGCAGTGATGGGCTGTGTGGGGTTATAATCAAGAGCTGGGAATGTCTGGGCTGGTGCTGAGGGAGGGTTATAGGGGAGTATTGGAATGACAGGAAGTTGTCTTGCCTTGCCCTGCCACAGCAATTTTCCTCCAAACTTTATTGTGTGAGGAGGAGAGCAGCCCAACACAGGAGCCAATCTGAAATGTAAATTTCCAGTCCTAACAAGGGATCTCTACTGATTACCTTTCTGAACTACAAATAAGGGGCTTTCCAGGTTATGGACTGTGAAAGTTTGACTAATTGTATTTTGTCTTGGGTAATACACACAGTCTTAAAATGAGTGAGTGGGGTACAGCTACATTGAGAACTTGTTTCTTTCACACACAAAAAGCCTTTAAAAGAAAAACAAACCAAACATGCTGACCAATAAACACATGTAAATCTGAGGATGTGCTTAAGAATTTTTTTTATTTTATTTTTGCTAGGCTACACTGTTTCAGGTTTAGCCTGTTTGCATCTGTTTTCCTTCTGAGTCATTAACATGAGTGTTTGGCAAATAGGATGATGTCAGGGCATAAGCAATATATGTTTGCCATAAGTAGACCTATGCCTCTGCTTTAATTCTGAAGTTTACATCTGACATGCTTGCAGTTGCTAAATATCAGCTGCTTAAACCTAACTTTCTTCTGGTTTATTGAAAGTTCATCTCTGTTAAAGATTTTTACTATCTCTTTGAAACTGATCTCTTGGTGATAGCTCTGTACATTACAAAAATAATGCTGAAAGGACTTCTGGAGATGAACATCAAACCAGTTCCCCTGAAAGCCCTTGCTGTCTAGGGCAGTATGGCTTGGGCTTTCTTTCCAGGCAGTCGCAGGACATCTCTAATCCCATCTCTGAATGGTGGTTGTGCTTTACTTATCAGGGGAAGCTTGGGGGTATTAGTCTCCTGCAGCTATAGATGCAGGACTAACTCTCATAGTCGGGAGGCCACGCTGGCAGTGTGTTAAGGGGGACATTAAATTTTAGCAACAATTAAAATGGAAGGAAGAAGGTTCAGTCACATGCTGAAGAAAGTAGCAGTCCTGGTCTTCTGGTATTGGGAAGACTCAAAGGATTTGTAAAACATGCAGGTGATTGCTTAAGAAAGCTTAAGGCAGACTTTAAGGGCAGAGAGGTGTTGAACAGCAGGAAGGAAACAAGGTCTAAGTAGTACTTCTTTTGTCTCCTTTTTAGCCTTTGAGGTTAATAGAGGGAGGTGGAAGCTCATGTGTGTCCTGGTAGGTAGATCAGAAGTAGAGAAGGGTGAAATGTTCGGTGGATAAGGAATTGGCTGAATGGTCACATCCAGATGGTGGTGGTCAACAGCTTGATGTCCAGATGGAGATAGGTGACTGGTGTCCCTCAGGGATCTGCACTGTGACCAGTGCTGTTTAAGTATGGTCATCAGTGACACAGACAGTGGGATCGAGTGCACTGTCAGCAAGTTTTCAGATGGCACCGAGCTGAGTGGTGTAGTTGACATGCCTGAGGGATGGGATGCCATCCCAAGGGGCCTAGAGAAGCTGGAGAAATGGGCCCATGTGACCCCCATGAGGTTCAGCAAGGCCAAGTGCAAGTTCTTGCACCTGAGTCAGGGCAATATTTGATGATGGGATTGAGAGCATCCCCGTGGAGAAGCACTGGAGGGTACTAGTGGATGAAAAGCTGGCCATAAGCCAGCAATGTGCATTCATAGTCCAGAAGGCCAGCCCATATCCTGGGCTGCATCAAAAGGAGTGTGGCCAGCAGGTTGAGGTAAGTGATGCTGCCCTTCTGCTGTGGTGAGGCCTCACCTGGAGTATTGCACTCAAGCTCTGGAGTCCTCAGCACAAGAAAAACACGTACCTGCTGGAGTGGGTCTAGAGAAGGGCCACAAAACTGATCAGATGGCTGAAGCACCTCTTCTATGAAGTAAAGCTGAGAGAGTTGGGGTGGTTTTGTCTGGAGAAGAGAAGGCTCAGGGGAGACTCTTTTTGTGACCTTTCAATACTTAAAGGGGACAGTCTTTTTATCAGGGCATGTTGTGATAAGACAAGGGGTAATGGTTTTCAATTAAAAGCAGATTTAGACGAGATGTAAGGAAGAATATTTTACAATGCCCAGGGAGGTGGTAGATGCCCCATCCCAGGAACATTCAAGGTCAGATCAGACAGGGCTCTGAGAAGCTGATGTAGTTGCAGATGTCCCTGCTCACTGTGGGGGCAGTGGAGTAGATGACCTATAAAGGTCCCTTCTTACTAAATCATTCTATGATTCTAAGTAAAGACCTGGGAAAAGAGAAACATACAAAAAGATTAGACAAGTAGAAGGTCATTCCTGAGGAGCAGGAGAAAACAAGCTCAACTCTTCAGATAGCTCAGGCTGTGATGTGTTCTGTAGTTCATCTGCCAACCAGTAGCTGGTTAACTCTTTATTTTCTAATACCCCCTTATTGAAGTAACTCAGTTTAGAGATGGCTCAGCTAATTTAATGCTTCTTACTGAAAAGGACAACCCATTTCACAGCTTCTGTATTAAGCAAGTTCAGCTTGCCAAACTGGCAGAATACGAACAGAATGAGAAAGTATTTGTGTGCATTTTCTGCATCTTGTGCTTGGTTTGGGGACAGTAAGACATGAGTGAGTGTACACGTGTTAAACAACAGTAAGTTGCAAAGCTAATTCTGCTGTTTTGTGAAACCTTTGCCTGGGGCAGAAATCTGTTTTGATACAAGTTAAGTCAATTTTCCTTCACTTACAAGTGGATTTGTTTGTTTTTTCCAGTGAACTCTACTGTAACAAGGTCATTAACTTATCCTCCTCTATGTAAAGAAAAAATACCTCTCACTTAAAATGTCACCACTCTGTTACAGGTACTGAGGAGCCTACTTTTCCATATATGTAATGTGAACTCAGGGTGGTAAACACATTTTAAGTGTAGAGCAATACAGTATTATACCAAGTGCCAGTTAAAGCATGACTCTTCAGTTGTAAAATATAACCAGCTGTGAGGGGAGTGCTGTTGTACCTGTGGTTCTAGTACTTGAGAAGCTTGCATACCTATAACATGCGATCCTGTTACAACTGTTTTAAACTGGTTTTGTCTTGTATCTCTTTTGTAACAAGCTCCTATTCCTTCCCCCCACCTGGAGTATCTTCATGTATGTTAACAGGGTTGGGTTTATCATGTATTTCTGTTGTAGCAGCTTCAACTTAAGATATTTGGTTTGAAAGTATATGTAGTAAAAATTCCCCTGCTTTTTTTAATATTTGAAAAAGTTAAATATTTTGTTCTGTATGTTCAGATCAGCTGAAAATTCCGGTGGCTGGCCTGCTTCAGGTCAGTGTCTGGTGGCTGTTAAGAGCCTTGTTTTCTTAAGGTTGCCAAATTTCTGGAGTTAGTAAGCCAGGTATGTGGTAAAAGCAGGAATATCAGGTTAACCTTCATCTGCATGGACCTTAACTGCACACAGCATTGTGTTCCTGGGTCAAATACAGTGTAATGTTTGAAAGGACTACTGACCAGGTCGGTAATAGCTTTTCAGATCACTTTTGCTTTTCTATTAATACTGTCAGAAGCTGCACAGTTATCATTTCATCCCTCAGTACCATAATTCAGCATTCTTGGAGTGTTTTAGGGTTAAGGAAATAGATACTGTGCTCCAAAACATTGCACACTTAAGTACGTATTATTTCTGCTTTGTTGCCAGAAAAGGGAGGCAGGGCAGACTGAAATGTAAAGATGGGCTTGATAAGGAGTTTTAAATTCAGATGTTTTAGTTACCAGCCTTCTGGTTTGGTAGCTGTTATGGGATAGTAAGCTTGCTCATCATCTGAGAATGTTGTATTGCGTGGGGGGGTTTGTGTGTTTAAGATTTACCTGGTTCTGTGATGGGATGTGTCGTCAGAACAGTGGATTCATAACCTAGAACAACTTAATATTGCTTGGGTCAGTCTTTGACAATATAAACACTATTAAATTAAGAACTTGAGAACTCCTTTTCCAAAGCTGTGAGGATATACTTGGTTATTAGCCTCAAGGAAGGCATTGTGATAGTGCTAGGCATTGAAGTGATGTAATTGAAATAGGAACCACAAATAATATGGCACTGGTAGGGATTAACTTCTGGAAGAGAGTATGGTTTTGATTTAAGGCAGTTATTCTTAAGCTATACTAATGTGAATAAAACTGACTAAATATTATGATTTATCTAGTGAAGGAGATTAAATTTATGCTACACAGATTTACTAAGAGGTGGGGGAAAACCATCACTGCCATCCCCTCTGCTATCAGTGTAATTTCTTTCTCACCTAAAGCTAAAACATCATCTTAGTGTTTTGAATGTCAACATGTGGACATAATGAACTGGTATCCCATAGTGTGCTATCCGAGCATGAGACACTTGCAAGCTTTTCTACAACTGCGGTGTGTAGGTTAGGAAAAGGTGTCCAGGTAACACCTTGGAGTTTAGTATTACTCCGTGAGTAAAAGTAAATATCTGAACCTGTCTTTACTGGTATAGCAGCTCAGTGTAAGGTAAGTCAAAGCTGATGTGATATCGTGGTTCTTGTGTAGAAGCTGTTTTATGTGGCAGACCCCTGTACACACACGTTGCATTTCTCTGTAGAATGCTGTGTATTTAAAGACTGCTTTACACTCAATTCTTTACATATTACGTAGGTCTAAGAAAATCTACGAAGAAGCGCAGTGAATCACCACCTGCTGAGCTCCCCAGTTTGCGGCGGAGCACACGGCAAAAGACCACGGGCTCCTGTGCTAGCACCAGGTAAAACTTAAGATAACAAAACATGATTACAGCAGTGGGTTGATGCTAATGTCATTTTCATGCAGAAAAACTAGCCTTGTCTGTCTCTTACTTTCCTATTGTAAAGTAGCTGTAGCTTTTCAGGCCTGCTGGGTGACTCTGTACACCAGTGTCATGCATAGTGCATAGAAGTTATCACCATCAGACCTTCAATAAGTCCCTCAGCTGTAGGGGTGAAGGGACAGAAATACCCTAAGCCAATATCACAAATTTAAGTAATCCTTTCCTTAGGGAAAAGTTTAAGAAAATACTAAACTACTGTTGTGAATAATACAATGGGTGACTGGTTTGAAAAAGAAGAGATTTCATGGTACCACACAGGAGTCTATTTTACTAGTGTACATTGTTAAGCTAATTCAGCTCATCAGCTGTATTTGAGTAATACTACAAATATCTTAAGTATTTCATACATTTCCTGATGCAAGATAAAAGTAGTACTGAAGTTATAATTTTAAACAGCTGCTAGATTAAATGGGAGGGGAGTAAATGTCCTGTGATGTAAAAAAAATAATAATTTTGTAGTTCTCTGTTCTGAAGCTAGACTTGCCTAGCTTTATTTTTTTATACATCTAAACTACATTTAGTAGTTCCAGCACTTCTTTTTCCTCTTCCATGCCATAAAAATAACCTTCTGAAGTCTGATTCTGTTGTCAAGTGTGTGCTTGAATTTGGCTGCTTACTTTGTAGGCATATATATATTTGTAGCAGCAATGCCAGCAGTGTTTAACAAAGCAAATTTAAAAAGGCTTGTGCCCTCAAACTTATTTTGAAACTGAAAACCAAGTTAAGCATCAGAGTTCTCTTTGCTTTCAGTAGTTCAGAACTTCCTTTAAAGATAGTTACCCTGTCATCAACCTTCTTTAATGTGTATGAGGCTTGTAACTAACAGTCATTTTAATCTTGCTCAGTTCGACTACTGTATTTTAGACTGCCTTGTCTTGGGGGGTAGAAGGTAAGGGCCTAACTGTAATGCATTCATATAAACAAATCACTGCCCTGGTACAGGACAAGAGGGTAAAGAAGAGTTGGATACTTTTGTGAAGACATTCTTACATGAATCTGTTAGTTTGTGCAACTGTGTGGTAGTGATCTGCGCAAACATTATGTGACTTTGAGTAGTCTCACATTAAAAAAAAATATAAAAAAAATCTCTTGTCTTAGTTCATGAGGTCTGTAACTTTGCTTTTTCAATCTTTAGTCGGCGAGGCTCTGGCCTGGGGAAAAGAGGAGCAGCTGAAGCTCGCCGACAGGAGAAGATGGCTGACCCTGACAACAACCAGGATGGAGTTAACTCCTCAGCTGCACGTACAGATGAGGCTCCCCAGGGAGCTGCAGGTAAGAAATTCCAACTGAGGCATTTGTAGTATAGTTACTCATATAGTTGCCTCTTTGCATTTAAAAATAATTATGTTCTGTGAAGAAATGATTTAAGCTAGCACAGCTGGTGAATCCTGGAAGGCTTTGGAGAGGGATCTTTACTTCTGAATCTGATTTATTTTTTTCAGTTATGCTTATATTTTATAGTCAAACTATTTCTGATAATGCAGACTTCAGTTTTCAGGCATTCACCTTTCTTAAACAAATGAAACTTCAGCTGATGCCATATAAACTGCTGCCATCCAAAGAGCCACCAAAGTTGAGAATACAGAAGGCATACATTTACCTGTAAAAGCTTGTTGTAACTCCTCAAATATTCTCAAAGTTTTTTGCAAATGTGTCTGTGTTGGAGAAATCTGTATCGATGCTAAATAGCCTTATTTGCACAGTCCTGTTAAATGGTACTTCAATTTCATCCTCTGGTCCTGTTCAGTAGTGAGTTCAAAGGAGCTTTCCAGCAGATGAACTGAGTTGTAGAAAATGTCAAATGTTCTCTGCTTAAAGGTGGCTACATCAGTAAAAAAAAAAAAGTCAGAATTGACAGAAACTCAATTAAGAAAAGCATAAATTTAGTTGTTAAAGATATGGGTAAATCTGTCTGAAAGGTGATTTGCTGACCTAGCTGTATTTTATTTTATTTTTTCATTCCTTTGTGCTGATACAGCCTCCCTTCAGCTTTTGGAAGGTACTAGACCAAAAAGGGCAATTTGACAGAAGTATGATGGTGGCAGTGTTAAATACAGAACACTCTCCTGATGATGGATGCTTTCCTTGATGCAAATTTTGTAGCTTTGAAGGCATTGTATTGCATTCATCTCTTGTTTTATTTCTTTAGCTTCTAGTTCTGTTGCTGGGGCTGTAGGTATGACAACTTCTGGAGAAAGCGAGTCAGATGATTCCGAGATGGGAAGATTACAAGGTATAAAACTTATTATTAATCTACCAATTTTCTTTGTTTCCAGCCTATAAACAGTCGCACATACCCAAACTTTGTACTGCATGTAGTGGGAAGGCTGTATTTTGTTTCTCCCTCTAAATGTGTTGCTTTGCTTAGAGTAGTCCTGGAATACAGAGTTACAAACCTTAATTCACTAAAGATGCAAGAATTTGGAAGTAATGCCTGGAGGGTGTGGCATGGTGTCCTTACTCATGGAGTATAAACCACTACCATTGATTTTTTGGGGGAGGAGGAGGAAAAGAATTGAGAAAATTCTATTAAATGTGTAAGCTTAAAAAAATAAGTCTCTGCAGGATTGTTTTCAGTTCATGTGCCAGGTGAGGTCTACTGTTACATTTGCCTGCTTCTGGATAACATTTTTTGTGCTTGTCATTTATACCCATGTTGCTGTAAGCTTTGACCAAATGAAATAATAATGTTCTTAAATTGCTTTCTTTTGTCCTTGGGCTAAAGGATTCAGGGGTCTCAAAACCTGAGAGGACAGACAGGTATAAAATCAGTTTTCATGTCCTCCAACTCTTTTGATAGTTTTGCTACAACACTGCAAGGAGTTCTGAGATCATGATCAATGACAGGTATAGATTAATCTGAGTATTTAATGTGGAAATGAGTGCTGTGTCTCTCCCAGCTTACTTGCTTATGGTTCTTAGTAAGCAGAGGGGTATGCATTAGGAGTACTGAGCTAAATCAGTTTTTAATATTAAATGTTACTGTATTTATTGGCAGTAGGCATAGTTGCTACAATAGAAATCAGAATTGCCTACTTAGTCTGGTATAAGTAATGTACTGAAAACAAAAACTAAAACCCCCTAATATCTAACAGAGTTATTCCCTTTCCTGGTCATCAGCAAATGAAGCTGTGAACCTTTTTTTAGTGCCATTTCTTCAGATTAATAATACCATTTGGTTCCTGAAAATGTGAAAATAAGCTTGACCTACTTCATGTAGCCTGAGTTCAGATTTGAATTAGTCTGGTATATCTACCATCTGGATCTAGGCTTATAATAATTTAGTAGACTGGATTTCTTCTGTGAACACACAACTCTGTAAAGCGAGTGGGTGACTTTTTAAAGGGTCTTAATGCTTGATGCATACAAAAATGAGTTAGTTATTCCCTGAAGGTCATCTCTTGTCATGTGTGTCTGGTGGGGGTCTTTTTGTTCATTTTTTTATAAGTATCAAAGTTCTAATAGTCTTAAATTATAGCATCATGGAATTCAAGCTTTTAAAAATATGCATAGAAGCTTTGACAATGGCTGTTATCCTCTGTTTGCTTTTAGCTCTGTTAGAGGCTAGGGGTCTTCCTCCTCACCTGTTTGGCCCTCTTGGTCCTCGGATGTCGCAGCTCTTCCACAGGACAATTGGAAGTGGAGCTAGTAAGCAAAGTTTGTCTAATTTGACTTAATTCTTTCCACTTCCAGACTAGTAGAATTCAGCCACTAGTAAATTCTAATACTTCTATTAGCTTCATAGTTTAATATATTTTACATGTTGGAGATTTGTATGTCATGATAGTGCTAGACTATTGGTCAAGAATATTAATTTGCTTGTCTTCCTATAAGGAAGAGAAATGTCCTTTAGCCCTGTTTGTTTTTCTTTTTTTTTTGGGGGGGTGGGGAAGCATCCTAACATTCTCTCCTAGGTGGGGAAGGGAGGGTTCTTGCCTCTTCACCCCTTTCTCTTTTTTCTTTTTCTTTTTTTTTTCTTTTTGCATGATGGGCTGCTTAACAACCCCTTTGGGTTTTTTTGCTAGCTTTAAACAAGCTCTTTAGGTTTCAGATAGTAATCATTTCCTTCAGACACTGTTTCAGTGAGAACATGGGTCCTTTAGTCTTGTTTCACCATGGCTGCATTATGCAGCTGGATAAGATGTGTACCTTCTAGTGCAAGTCTGGCTTCCCCAGGAGAGCCAAAGGGACCCTGTTACGCTGCCTGCCAAGAAGAGGATGGGCTTTCATGATACTCCATGTGCTGTCTTAACCAAGGAGTGTGTTGAAAAGTCCTTTGCTTTGTAAAAGTGGAGAGATGTGGGTCCTGGCACCTGCTGTACGTTGGCAAGATGGCTCCGGTGAGCAGTGTGGTGGATTCCCTGTCTGAACTGGAAAGACAGCCAAGAGTGGGATGTTTGCCTCCCTTCCTTCCCCAGCCCCTTCCCCACCCTATCCTTGTGATAGGGAAAGGAAGTGAAGCTACAAATACAGAGGAAAACAAGCTATCTCTGGTCTTCCCCTCTGGCAGAAGTATAGCGTTACAGTTCCCTTGAACACTTAAGTTTTCTAATACCTGCTTTCCTTTTTCCTTCTTTTCTTTTTTTTCTGGGTATCTAGGTTCTAAAGCCCAACAGCTTTTACAAGGTCTCCAAGCCACCGATGAAAGTCAGCAGCTACAGGCAGTGATTGAGATGTGCCAGCTGTTGGTCATGGGAAATGAAGAAACATTAGGAGGATTTCCAGTCAAGAGTGTTGTACCAGCTTTGGTAAAGATTAAATTTCATATTTCTATTGGAGGGTATAATTTCACTCAATGTCTTGGTTAAATTAAGTATTTTTTCTTGATATTGTATGTTCTTATTTACATATTTATGTATCTATAAATATAATGACTCGGTTTTTGGGGCAATTTATTAATAGCTCAAGAAGTGGCTCTTTTGAAACTTGCCAAAATTCGAAGTCCTGAGACAAGAGATGCAATACTGATTTGTGTCCTTTTTATGTTGATATCTAAGTATTTTTTACTAAACTAACAATACTTTCCTTTAAAAAACAGATAACACTTCTGCAGATGGAGCACAACTTTGACATTGTAAGTGATTTGTGATGTTTTAAGTTTTTCTGTTTTCTTTTTTTAAATACAAAATTGTATCATCTGAACAAATATCTATGTATTTAATAGATGAACCATGCATGTCGGGCTTTAACATATATGATGGAAGCACTGCCCAGATCATCTGCTGTAGTGGTAGATGCAATTCCTGTCTTCTTGGAAAAGGTAAATAGAAGTGGTGTGAAACTAATATGGGGGATATATTTTTTGTTTCTTTTTTTATTTTGGTTTTGTTTTAACTTTGGGATATAGCATTAAGATAATGGCTTCTTAGCTTACTATGTAATACATAATGCATGAGAAACTTTTACAAACAGGTTTACACACCCTTACTGAAAAGCACAGTCTGATTCACTGAGAACTTTGTCTGATTGGTGTTGCAAAGATACTGTATAATTAACACAAACTGGTAACTTTTGGAGTAGCTATATAGCTGATCTAGCCTGATTACAGCTAGCAGTGCTGCTGCATTAGCATTTGTGTCTTGGTACAGGCTAAACATTCAAGTGTTAATGAAGATGATTATTTTTACAAATGAAATTGATCTACAAACTTTCTTCTTTTCTTGTAGCTGCAAGTTATTCAGTGCATTGATGTGGCAGAGCAGGCGCTTACAGCCTTGGAGATGTTATCACGCAGACATAGCAAAGCCATTCTCCAGGCAGTAAGTAAAAAAAAAAAACACCCACAAAACACTTGTCCCTCTACGAGTTCCACATCTTGGTGACCTTCTGGGAAGATGAAATAAGAAAACAAGTTTCTGTGATGATGATTATTTTTTCTTCCCAGTATCACTGAGAGTGAAAATGTTTATTTTTTTCTAGGGTGGGTTGGCAGACTGTTTGCTCTATCTGGAATTCTTCAGTATAAACGCACAGAGGAATGCACTAGCTATAGCTGCCAACTGCTGCCAGAGTATAACACCTGATGAGTTTCACTTTGTGGCAGACTCTTTGCCACTGCTTACACAAAGGTTAACCCATCAGGTAAGAAGCTGTTGTAAAATGAAAAGTGTCAGTTTTGATCTGAAAGTAGTATAAAGTTGCCTCCAGTTATCTAGTTCTTTACTTTGTATTTTTTGCCTTTGCAATAAGATAATTGCCTTCAAGTTTCTGTACTGTCAAGTTATATCCTGAAAATCATGTGGACCTTTTGTTTTTTGTAAGCACGATGTAAGGCTCCATGACACCTCTAATTTTATAAAATGAGATCAATAAGGTGCTCTAACTTAAAGCATGAATAATAGTGGGTGTTTAGTCCTTGTTGCCCATCACTAAGAGGAAATCCAGTAGTATTATGTTTTGTTTCCTTAACAGATGTGTTGTAGGGTTCCCTTCCACTTTAAACTCAGAAAAGTTTTAGTTTCAAGTTTTGTGGGTTTTTGTGATTTGACTTTTTGGGAGGGTTTATGGCTTTTTGAAAAGGAAGTTCCTACTCCTGCACAGTAGCTTGATACCATGAATCCTAAATCATGGGGCTTCTAAGATCTGCCTATCCTGCAATGCTGCTGTGATCATAAATGAGCATTCAGTGACTATTGCACCAAAAGATATTTTGACATCCTGCTTGATTGGCAGATTCCTGTTAGGTGAAAAAGGAGAAACAATTTTCTTCCTTAACAAATGCAACCAAAAGGAAGCTTTCAGGTAATGTTTTTGTGTGTTCTTGTGCTATTCTTAATTTTTCCAACATCTCACTGAGAGACTACTTGAATCTTTGAGGCAGCTTCGTAGAAGGCAAATGTCAACTTTAGATGGTGCTTTGGAAACAGGAAGCACCTTTCTCAGCTGTAGTAGGGACAAGTACTGACTCTTCTCTGAAGAGAAGCTACAGCCCACAAGAGTAAGATTTCAAGAAACTCTGAAGTGGAATTTTTCTAGGAAAAAAAATATCTGGAATTAACACTTAATAATTGAAATTAGAAAGGACTTCTCAGTTATCTAGACCTAACCCCCTGCTTAAGCAAGGTCAGCTAGAGCAATTGGACAGGACCATATAATCTGATTTTTTTTGGTTTGTTTTTATTTATTTATTTTTTTTTTTCTTATTTCGAAACAATTCCAAGGATGGAGACCTAACCTCTCTGGGCAACCTCTTCCAGCGTTCAACCACCCTTAGAGTTTTATGGTGTTCAGATGAACTTTTTTGAGTGTTTCAATGCACCTTCAGCTAGAGGTGTTTTCAGAGCAGTCTTTATTGCCTTGGTGTCTTTAGATTTGCTGTCTTGACTGTGCTGCATGTTATATAAAAAAAAAAAAAAATCAGACTTCATGTAATCTGTAGAACAGCAGCCTTCACTCCTGCTTATTATCTGTATCTCCTGTTGCTTTGGCTTTGTACCTCCCTTTCCTTTTGTTTCCTCCTTGTAGAACCCAAAAAGGATAGTATAGATCCATATATTCTTTGCTAAAGATCCCTAAAGGTATTTGTCTTGCAAATGTGAGGTGTTTCTTAGGGAGTATTCAGGAGGTCAGTTTAGATTGTATCAATGAATTTAAAATCCAGAGTTGTAATATTCTGTAAAATATGGTTCAGCTGGTGTTTTTGAAGTAATTTTATGAATGCCTCAAAATAAGAGGGTAATCTAATACAAGCTAAAATATTTTAATTCAAACAAATACCTTTTTTATGGTAGGACAAAAAGTCTGTTGAAAGTACTTGTCTCTGTTTTGCACGACTAGTGGACAACTTCCAGCATGAGGAGGTAAGGGTGTGGGGTTTTGGGGGTGGAGTTTTGTTTCCTTCTTCCCTCCCTCAGCCTCCTAAGGACTTGGCTTTTGAAGTCAGACTAATGTTTTCAATTTTCCTGTTCCCTTCTGAAGAACTTGCTCCAGCAGGTTGCTTCCAAGGACTTGCTAACAAATATCCAGCAACTCTTGGTAGTGACGCCTCCTATCCTGAGCTCAGGAATGTTCATCATGGTGGTGCGCATGTTTTCTTTGATGTGCTCCAATTGCCCTACTCTTGCAGTCCAGCTTATGAAGCAGAGTGAGTTCTAACACTTCCATTTTCTGGGGGAGCTATTTAAGTTAATGCCTACAGATAATAATGGAACTCTGTGCACTTGATTATACAAATACTGTTCTTTTTATTTTTTTCTTTCTTGCTAAGCTCCTCTGGGGTATGACATTTAGTTAATTTTGAAAGTTTGTTGGGGTTTTGTTTTGTCTGCTTTATGGGATTTTTTTCTTTTTCTTTGAGGGGCTTCCCCCCCTTTCCTTTCTCTAGCTATTGTCACTGGAGTGCTTGCCTAATTTTGATTCTCTATTAGCTACACAAGTTACTCTCATTCCAACACAAGTTGAATACTTCTTTTGTAGCTTTTATCAGGTGGGAGGAAATATGATTCTAAAGACTTTTTCAAAGGGAAAACATTAAGAAAAGTAACTGCTGTGTGGATGTCTTCCTTTTCTTGCTGCCTTTCTTTTCATCTCGTAAATTTTGCTTGATCATTTCAAACACCTTCTATGCTCCTCTTGTTTTCTTCTGTGCCCTGTGTAGCGAGTGATATTTTTCCTCTAGATGTCCCTTAAGTGTAAAAAAAAAAATAAATCCAAAATGCAAAAAAACCCCTGTAAACTCCAGACTAGAGAACAAACACATTTCTTACAACATTCAAAGAGATGGCTTTTTTGTCTCACTGTCTACTGTCTGTTTTGCTCAGTGACTGTCTCTTCTGTGTAGTAACCAACACAAAATGAGGTCCATATTCTGATAAAGGCTATCTCATGAATATTAATTTTTATAGATATTGCAGAAACACTTCACTTCCTCCTTTGTGGAGCCTCAAACGGGAGTTGTCAAGAACAAATTGACCTTGTTCCACGAAGTCCCCAAGAGCTTTATGAGCTTACTTCCCTTATCTGGTAAGTTACACAGTCCCAACTTTTGGGTCTGATGCTGTGTCAAAATGCCTGACTTCTCTAAAATGAAGGCTTAGATGGCCTGTATTAAGGATACTTCTAGTAGAATACTATTTTCTTGGTCTTCACAGCGAACTGATGCCTTGCCTGCCAAAAGAGGGAATCTTTGCTGTCGATACTATGCTGAAGAAAGGAAATGCGCAGAACACGGATGGTGCAATATGGCAATGGCGAGATGACAGGGGTCTCTGGCATCCCTATAACAGGATTGATAGTCGAATAATAGAGGTAGTAATTGCATACATTTGTGTGGTGATGTTTTCTAAATATGCATGTGGCCTTAGAGTACTGTTTTCTTTGCAGCTTTGAAAGTATCAGCCTTGGTCTTGGAGTAGAAAAACCCATGAGTTCCCTTAAACCTCACGCTCTCGTATTGTACTACTCTGGTATTCTGTAATGGATGAACTGCTCAATCACTGCTTTCTATTTCTGTCATTGTTTTTCCTTTTGGTGTTGCCTTTTCCTCACCTTTCATATAGCTTCTTATTTATTAGAGATTTCTTAACTTTAACCTCTTCCTTGTTTTTAGGCAGCTCATCAGGTTGGTGAGGATGAGATAAGCCTGTCTACACTTGGGCGTGTCTACACTATTGATTTTAACTCTATGCAGCAAATAAACGAGGATACTGGAACAGCACGTGCCATTCAGCGAAAACCAAACCCTTTAGCCAATACAAACACTAGTAAGTAAAGCTTAGGAGACACCAGTTGTGTCTTTACAATAAGCTAGCTATAGGTAATGTTTTGGGTTGGAAGGGACCTTAAAAGGTCATGTAGTCCAACCCAATTTGTGCTGAGTTATCCACCAGTCTGGTACTTAATATATTTCTTAATGGATTCTGTGAAACCTCAAACTATTCTGATTTACATGACTGAAGACACCTTTGCTCCAAAACTCTTAACTGTTGAAATGTATACTTTTTAACATGAAGGCAACAGAAAATGCATTCAATTGGGAGGGGGATCTGGGGATGTTCCTGGCTTGGCATTTTCTGAAACAGTTTTGTTCATTCACCTTCCTAGCAAAGATTATGTGTTGACTTCTTAACTATCGTACGGAAATATACAGGAAAACTGAAGAAAAAGATTTGACTTCTCAAGGGGAGACTTGTACTGGCATTCTTGCCATCAGTTTGACTTCTGCCTCTTAAATTCTATCTCTTTAATTAGAGCTAAACTAACTCAGCATTATTAAAAGAACATTGTCAGAGCAGAGATGCAGAGAACTATGCAGTGATATGTTGCACAATTTCCCCCAGGTGGGCATTCAGAATTGAAGAAGGATGATGCTCGAGCACAACTAATGAAAGAGGACCCAGAACTGGCAAAATCCTTTATCAAAACATTGTTTGGTGTTCTTTATGAAGTATATAGTTCTTCAGCTGGACCTGCAGTTAGACACAAGTGCCTTAGAGCAATTCTTAGGATAATTTATTTTGCTGATGCTGAACTTCTGAAGGATGTGCTGAAAAACTATGCTGTTTCAAGGTGGGTTCATTAACCATTCTAAATGGAACAAATTTTGAGCTTACAACTCAGACTTGTTATTACTTTTTTGAATCATCTTTTTCAGGAGAAAATTGTACTTGAAATTCTTAGTTATTTTCCAAAAGCTGAGGCTGCCAGCTCTTCAGGAAGTTTTTGCATCTTAGATTTTGCAGTAGGTGCCAACTGTAGGCATTCTTATTAGACAGCTTAGTTTACCTCTATGGCTGTGTGCACTGGTAATGTCTAATATTCCCATTTACTGTTTTCATGACTTCTGAAACTTGCCTATAAATTTTTCTGAAGGCAAGATGACTTTTGAGCTAATACTGTATGAAAAATAAGACTCTCATGGCATTCAAGTGGTAACTTCCATTCCTGAAACCTCTCCTGTGTGTTATACCATACCATAAGGTTAGGGATCTAGATAAAAGGAGTTGATTAGAAAATAACTGACTAGTTTTTCAAAGGCAGTACATCCAGAAGTTCCACATCACCATGTTTTGTTTTTTGTTTTTTTTAAGGGAAAACCTTTCTTCCTGTATGCCACCTGTTAAAACTTAGTGATCTAGATGAAGACTTTTTTCAGTCCTTTTATTTATAGCTTTTACAAAAGCATAATAAAATCTGTTTGCTTTCAGTCTCCAGTACTGTGAATGCAAGGTGAACTGGCTTGATTTTTTTATATATTTTTTTAAATACACTAAACAAAACAAAGACAAACCTAATTCTAATAAATTATCTGTTTTAGTCATATTGCCTCCATGCTGTCGAGTCAAGACCTTAAGATAGTAGTTGGAGCCCTGCAAATGGCAGAGATTTTAATGCAAAAGTTACCTGACATTTTTAGTGTTTACTTCAGAAGAGAAGGTAAATCTTGCTTTCTTTTTTTTCTCTTCACCTTATTTAGTATTTTAAACACCCGTGTGTGGAGAATCCATATCCTTTACTCCCTGCTCCATACCTGCTAAACTGTAAAGAGTTTATATTGTTCTTGAATAATAAAGGCAAATCCATGCAAGCTATCCTCATATGCCTAGGGAGGAGCTGACCAAGACTCTGGAGGAGACAAGCTTGTTTTTTCTGAATCTTAAAACAAGTTTGTACAGGCTTACTGGATGCTACTAAACTTGCATTTTGGCTGAAGATGGCTTGCTAAAATTACATGGGTAGTCTTACTGGACAAAAATGATTAATCTTTGGCAGGAAGTCTTTGTTCTAATCCACTGGGAATTTTGTGGTTTCTTTAGCTACTGTTTGTGCTGCTGTCACTGCTTTTTTTTTTTTTTGTGGGTTCTGGTTTGGTTTATTTTTAATAAGAAAACTACATAGGTTAACTTCTTGAAGGAAGGTATTGAAGTGCTTTTAAACCTTACTTAGTATTGATGGGTGGGGTAAGCCAATGCTGCCATAGTCAAACCAGAGGTTTGAATTACAGACTTCTACCTTAAACTCCTTTGTCCCTGCTGCCCTTGCCAACCAACCACCCCCCAAAACCAACCCCACCAAGCAAAGATTTATTTTTTTTTTCTTTTTGCAAAGGGGTGATGCACCAAGTGAAAAACTTAGCAGAGTCTGAGGCTTTGCTAACAAGCCCACCGAAAGTATGCACTAATGGATCAGGAATGCTGGGTACCACTACAACGATAAGTACTGGGACAGCCACAGCTGCCAGTAATGCAGCTGCAGATTTGGGCTCTCCCAGCTTACAAAACAGCCGGGAGGATTCTTTGGATCTGAGCCCACAGGGGTAAGTGTGCTTTCTGTGTGTATGGGGGGGATCTTGTTGGTTTTTTTAGGGGGGTATTTTTATTTTTTAAAGTCTTTGCTGACATGGATTGCTACAGTATTGTCTTCATTTTGCTGGGGTATCTTCCTTTAAGGAACTAAAATGGAGTGGTGTTGAAGCTGTTAATGGGTAGTTTTGATTTATTTAATATGAAATGTTAAAACAAAACAAAAACCCTAGTGACCTGATAGCTATGATACAATGATATGAAACAATCTGCTGTCTGGTGAGAGGCTGGAGAATACCAAGACCAACAGCTGTAGTCTCATGTAAGTCTTGAGGACAGAGTAATTCTTTCAGAATCAGAAATGATAGTGGTGGTGCATGGTTCCTTTCTGTTGGACTCTGTGTAAAAATGTCCTCCTTAAATTGTTCTCTTGGAATGTAACCATTTTGAACACTTGTGAAATTAATCTCTTGTAGGAATAAATTATTTTTGTTACACAGCTTGCCTTTATTTCAAAGGTCAAACGTGTATCTTAATGTATTGGCATAGTAGGCAAACTCACTTTAAACCACAATTGAAATGTGAACTTGGGAAGTGTAGAGCTTGTTGAGTAGAAATTCCATAAATTGTTGGGAAAAAAAAAAATTGTTTTCTGGGCTTTAAGAGGGGAAGTAGGTCAGATATCTGGTACCTTTTGGCATTTATTCTGTCAAGATTTGTGGATTATTTTTAAGTGTATTCAAATAAATAACCAGATGGTTACACAAAAACATTAAGATTATGAGAAACATTTATTTAGTGGCACTTTGTGCCTGTGTTTGGCTGCTCGGAGTAGGAAGGTAACAACAGGCAGAACCCCTTCCTTACAGATAATCACTTTGTCCATCCCACTAGTTGAGGCTTCTCCCAGAGCTTAGTCTTCCCTTATGCCCTCCTTGTTACGGGATGGAACCTTTTTTATTCTTGAGGAGATGTCTGGCTGATGCATCTTCAACTGAGTGACGGGTGTATGTATGAATATGGTGGATGGAAACATGTTACTTTGTTTTAAAATTTGGACAGACGACTGAGTGATGTTTTAAAGAGAAAAAGACTGCCAAAACGAGGGCCAAGGAGACCAAAATACTCTCCTCCAAGAGATGATGACAAAGTAGACAATCAAGGTAAATAACTCTTAAAAAATGATACTCTTTTATCCCCCTTTGCATTTAAAAGCAAGCTTTTAAGCTGTCAAAAGTGCTAGCTGTGATAAATCTGTTGATTCTCTTAATTTTTTTTGTCTTTGCTTCTTCCAGCTAAAAGCCCTACAACTACTCAATCTCCTAAATCTTCTTTCTTGGCAAGTTTAAATCCTAAAACGTGGGGAAGATTAAGCACGCAGTCCAACAGTAATAATATTGAACCAGCACGAACAGCAGGAGTAAGTGGTCTTGCAAGGGCTGCTTCCAAGGATACCATTTCCAATAACAGGTGCATACATAAAAAATTCTTTGTAATATGGTGTTGACTTTGAGGTGCAGCTACTCTTATGATAAGCCATTAAATGAGTAAGTAGCACCTATCAAGGAAATTTGAGCGTAATCACTGTTAAAATAACTTGGGGAGGGAGAATCAAGGAATGAAAGAGTGCGGGGTTTTTTCTACTTTGAAGTAGCATGCTGGGGAAAAATTGGAGAATTGGGAAAAATGGTGCAAGAAAAAGATCTGTAGAGAACAGATGTTTATGGTGTTGGAGTAAGAAGGAAGGGTCTTTGACAGCTGTTAAACACGAGGAAAATGATACTGTGTCTCCGTGTTTACTTGTAATATTGGAGTATGTAAATGCTAAGTGTGGCCAAATGCCTTTTGTGTGCTTCTTTACAGAGAAAAAATTAAGGGCTGGATTAAGGAGCAAGCACATAAATTTGTAGAACGTTATTTTAGTTCTGAAAACATGGATGGAAGCAATCCAGCACTAAACGTATTACAGAGACTTTGTACTGCAACTGAACAACTCAACCTCCAGGTTAGAAATGCAAACTTCCTCAGAGTGGGGGTGGGCATGGAAGCAATAGAAGTACTGAGGAGGAAGGCTGACCATTTTAGAAAGTATGGTCAATATTGTAAGCATAATTTTTCGTTATCTTAGATGATAATACAATGTTTCTTAACTTGCAATAGTTTGCTTGGGATTTTTAGAATTAGTGTATAAGCTGTAAATGTAATTTCTGCTAAGTGCCCAGTATTAACAAGGGTATTCCTGACTCCTAACAATGTGTCCCTTACATAGCACTGCATTTAAAAAGTGTCCAGGTAAGAGTTAGGGATTGACTTCATAACTCAAAAAGAAAACTGTTTGTATTAAGAACTGTGCAGGTGGGGGGAGAAGAAGAGGGAAGTAGCACTTTATTGAAAGGATTGAAGAAATACAGATTTGGCTGAACCTCAAGAACTTGAAACTTGTTTCTCAGATGTTTGTGATCATTGCTAAATAATCTAAACCTGTAACTTGTAACACGGACAAACAGCTGAGTTATGTTGCTTTGATCTAAGCAATCATTACATAGAGCAGAGGGGGAACAGTCCTGGAGGTTCCTGGACTGTGTGGAAGATAACTTCCCGACACAGCTGGTGAGGGACGCAACTAGAGAAAGTGCCCTCCTGGATCTGTTGCTTTTGAACAGAGAGGAACTTGCAGGGGACATGGCAGTCAGAGGCTGTCTTGGGCTTAGTTAGCTTGAAACTGATAGGTTTCAGTTATTGAAGAAGTAAGAAGGTGGGGTTAGCAGAACTTCCACCTTGAATTTCTGGAGGGCAGAGTTTGGCCTGTTCAGGAGACTGATAGACAGAGTCCCTTGGGAGGCAGTCCTGAAGGGCAAAGTTGGCCAGAAGGGCTGCACATCAAGAAGGAAATCTTGAAAAGGCACAGGAGCAGGCCCTCGCCATGTACCAAAAGACAAGCCAGCAGGTAAGAAAGCCAGCATGGCTAAACAGAGAGCTTTGCCTGGAACTCGGGAATAAAAGCAGAATTCATGGCCTTTGGAAGAAAAGGGCAGACCACTCATGAGGACTACAAAGATTCTATGAGGTATGCAGGGAGAAAATTAGAAGGGGCAAAGTCCCAACTAGAGCTCAACCTGGCTACTTCTGTTAAACACAAAGTGCTTCTATAAACACCTTAACAACAGAAGGAGGAACGGGGAGAATCTTCATCCTCTATTGGATGCAGAGGGAAACAGTGATGAAGGATTAGGAAAAAGCTGAGGTATCAAATGCTGCCTTTGGCTCAGTCTTTAATAGCAGGCCTAGTTGTTCCTGGGTGGCCAGCCTGTTGAGCTGGAAGATAAGGATGAACAGAATGAGACCTCCATAATCAGAGGAAATAGTGAGCGCTGAGTGCTGGGTCCTGCGTTTGGCCACAACCCCCATGCAATGCTATAGGCTTGGGGCTGAGTGTCAGAAACGCTGCCCAGCAGAAAGGGACCTGGGGTTACTGATTGACAGCTGGCTGAATACAAGGCAGCAGTGTGTCCAGGTGAACAAGAAGGCCAACAACCTACCCAGCAGGACTAGAAAGGTGATAGATCATTCCCCTGTACTCCTCAGTGGTGAGGCCACACCTCGAGATCCATGTCCAGTCTTGGATCTCTTGCTATGAGAAAGAAATCAAGGTGCTGGAGAAGGGCAACAAAGTTGGTGAAATGGCACACACAGGTCTTATGAGAAGTAGCTGAGGGACTGGGGTTGTTTTAGTCTGGAAAAAAGGAGACTGAGAGGAAACCTTACCACTCTCTAAAACTGGCTGAAAGAACAATGTAGAGGGATCATTGGCCCTCTCTTCCAAGTAATAAGCAATAGGATAAGAGGAAATGGCCTCAAGTTGTGCCAAGGGAGGTTTAGATTGGGTAGTAGGAAAAATTTCTTCATGGAAAGGGCTGTAAAAGCTGGACAGGCTGTCCAGGGAAGTGGTTGAATTTCTATCCTTGGACCTGTTTAAAAGTTGTGCAGATATGGTGCTGAGGGACACAGTTTAGCTGTGGACTTGGTAGAGTTTGATCAACTTAGTTGATCTTAGAATCATTTAGGTTGGAAAAAGCCTTTATGATTCTACAGTTAAAATGTAACTTGCCTCCTTTCTCCCCCACAGATG
Source organism: Chloroceryle amazona (assembly GCA_027560015.1). Lineage (NCBI taxonomy): Eukaryota > Metazoa > Chordata > Aves > Coraciiformes > Cerylidae > Chloroceryle > Chloroceryle amazona. Next base: position 57,505 of record JANHFX010026287.1, read on the forward strand.
TCATGTGAAATATATACCAGTATGAGGGTTTGGTGGTTCCTTGGGGTTTTATTGATTGCGTGTTTGCCTTTTTGTTTGTGGGGGGGTGGTTGTTGTGTTTTTAACCTTCTGTTTGGAGCTCATCTTTACATTACATGAGACAGAAGTGGGACTGTGCATTTCTCTGAAAACAGGCAAAATGTAGATGTTGCCTGTAATTTCTCCTTTTGAACAGAGAAATTGCTTATCCTCAAACTAATTATCCTGTCATTCTTGTATTGCTACTTATACACACCAAACTTTCCGTTCCCCCCGCCCCCCTTCCCTTTAGAGCTGTTCCATGCAGTAGGAGGAAAAATAGTATTTCTTAAACTCTTAATACCTGGGTGTTAAAATACCCCCTTCCTATTTTTCAGGTGGATGGTGGAACAGAGTGCCTTGTAGAAATCCGTAGCATTGTCTCGGAGTCTGATGTCTCCTCATTTGAAATCCAGCATAGTGGGTTTGTTAAACAGCTGCTGCTTTATTTGACATCTAAAAGTGAGAAAGATGCTGTAAGCAGGGATATCAGGTTGAAAAGATTTCTTCATGTATTTTTTTCTTCTCCAGTAAGTTTTCTTGTTTATTGTTTTGTCATTCTTAGCTGTTTTTCTTTTGAATTGTACTTAATCTGACTGAGAGATTCAGTAATGACCTTGACTTAGACGTAGTATGGAAGGAATGTTTTGTTTATGTATAAGCTGTGTAACACTACAACTTAACAGAGTTCTGTGACTTTACAGGTCAAACTTTTTAGAATATCCTGTAATTACAGAAAAATCCAGACAGCAGGGGGAAAAAAGTTCCCAAATGGTCAATTATCTGAGTCTTGAACAACTTAAAGTTTGTTCCTGGCTTTTAAGAAGTTGATATGGAAAGAGTTTGGACAGTAATCTTAGCAGTTGTGCTCTCTCAGCCTAAGTACTGAAGGAAAGTAGATTGTCCTCTTTTTGAAAGAAGAAATTCCAAGAGGAAGAGAGGAAAGTAGCTAAACTACAACTTCCATGAAGCTTATTGCTCATGTTAAGGGTGAAGGCTTAATCTGTAGGAAGGGCTATTCAGTTGAAACCAGGAAAGAAAAGGCCATAATTTCAAATGGGTCTTTCATAAACTTGTCACAGAAACGCGACAGCAGTGATTGTTAAATGTTGTGTGTGTTTATTTTGTTTTTGTTTTTTAACCAACTTATACCATAAATTGTGTGAAATGGATTAATTCAAGCACTTAACTAAAAGGCTGGAATATATTTCAGCTTCCCGGAGAAGAGCCCCTTGGAAGATTAGAGCCATTAGAAAATGCACCTTTGTTGGCATTAGTCCATAAAATGAACAATTGCCTCAGTCAGATGGAACAGTTCCCTGTCAAAGTGCATGACTTCCCTAGTGGAAATGGAACAGGGAGCAGGTAAGGATTAATGCTCAGGTAACAGGTTTTGTTGGAAGCCTCTGTTTTCTAAAACTCTTTTAAATGCTAAAAGTTCTAAAAAGTAATGGAAACTTCTGACCCTATTAAAGACAAAACCAATTACACAGTTTGCTGCTTTTTTATTCAGTGGAAGACTGAATATTTAACAATGTTTGCTTACTGTCTTGAAACTTCTCTTAAATTGGGGTGGACATGTAATTTTAAATGCAATCTCTGAAGTTAAGCTTTAAAAATTCCAATGTCTTCCTTTGTATTTTATAGTGCTAAACTTTGTTATTCAGATTAGGATGATAATGGATTGAGTGATAACACTTGGCTGTCAACATAGTTTAAAACAACTTTGGACATGCCCTGTGTCTTAAAATAGATTAAATTTGGAATTCAAATCGTTTGTGTTTTAAGTAGCAAATTTTGGTGACTGAAGAGCTATTTCTAAAATGCCTTCTTTGTACTTTAATACATCAACACTAATCCAGCATATAGCAGTTAGTCTATTTCAGTAAAAGTTGTATTTAAGTATTTTGTGGTGCTGGCTAAAATCTGTTTGATTGTAGACATACTCTTGTGACAGTGTAGAAATGAGGAGGAGAGGAGCATTGAAAATGAATTTTTGAAAACTATTCTTTAAAGTTTGAATTGTCAAAAAATCTTCTGTCTTTTGGGTAGTTAAGGTAGTGTTATTTTCTTTTTTGTCATGAACTGTGACAACATCTTTTGTAGCTGATGTATTAGATTAATGCTATAGTATAAAGCTCTAACTCTTATATTAAAATTCAGTCCTGTTTTGTTGTGAAACTGTTAAAATCCACGGGAATAAATGCAATCCCCTTTTCTAATGCTTGAAGGAACTAATTGTCTTGACACAGGCTTTGGCCAATAGTATTTGCTTTAATCTTACAGCACCTATTGGGAAGCATTGTATCTGTAAAAAAAAAGTGGGAGAACTGCAAAAGTTAGAAATTTGCTAATCATAGAGACAAGACTGTGCTTTTTTATGGAAGATTAAATATGAGAAATTAGGCTACTGCAGCATCATTTGACTGCTAGTCTTACTGTGGATTATGTCAATGAGGATTTTGAGGCATTAAGATTTGGTAGTCTTCCACTATCACCTGGAAACAGAAGCAGCCCAAGATGATAAGTTTGCATATAAAACCAGATAGTTTAGTGTGATGGAACATGTATGTAAACTATGCTTTTTGGGAAAAAAAAAAAGGTACTTTCAGGTTGTCGGTCTTATTAAAAAACATGAATGGATACTTGCATTTTCCACCTCTGATTCTGGTCATTATTGCACTGCAGGTAAACACTGCTTTAAATCTCCTGTCGAATCAGCTGACCATTACACACCTTCACACCTCCAGGATGGTCAGTATAGGCCATCCTGTAATCAGAACTCAGGCTGGACTTTCTCTTAATGCACTTAGCTCTCATTGGAAATCAGATTTTGTCCAACTTGGATTCTGGTGTTATTGTAGAAGAAAATTTTTAATCTCTTTATCCAAATCTTACTAGCTTAATTTTAGAGAAATAGGCTGAGAAATAATACTCTGAACAAGTGAATTTGTTAATGTATGTATAAGTCTATTCTAATGCATTTTTTAAATAAGATTATGATTATTAGATTCTTTGTGTAGCAACTTTTTTCACAAATTATTTTGAGTTTTTCTCTTAACAGAGGATCCCAAGCTTTAAAATTCTTCAACACGCATCAATTGAAATGCCAACTGCAAAGACATCCAGACTGTGCTAACGTGAAACAGTGGAAAGGTGGACCTGTGAAGATTGATCCTTTGGCTTTGGTACAAGCCATTGAAAGATACCTTGTAGTTAGAGGTATATATACAGATATGTGTGTGTGTGTGTGTATATATATATATATTAGAGTCATGTGTCTTGCTTCTTGGGTTAGTCACTACTGCCAGTAGCTTAGAGTCTGTAAAAACTTGATGATTATTCTGAAGACACACAGGAGGTACCTATAAGTATATCTTGATTACAGATGCAGAGACTAAGGCTGCAGAGAATATTTTCCTTTTGCTGACTGGCTGTAACCTGGCATTTCTGATACTGAAATTTTTCCTAACATTTCTGAACCTTACTTTCTTTAATTGATACACTTTGGAAGTGCTTTAAACAGTGGAGTATATAAGAGAGTAAAAAATATTGCTATATTTTGTGTAAAAACTAATGAGGATGTCTTTCTTGCTTCAGGCTATGGAAGAGTTAGAGAAGATGATGAGGATAGTGATGATGATGGGTCAGATGAAGAAATAGATGAATCTTTGGTAAGCTTTCGCTCTGGGAAGTGGGAACAGTGTCGGGAGAGGCCTGAAGAAAAAACAGCAACAAATTTCCTAACTTGTGTGGATTTTTTTTGTTTCGTTTAGGCTGCTCAATTCTTAAATTCAGGGAATGTGAGACACAGACTGCAATTTTACATTGGTGATCACTTGCTGCCGTACAATATGACTGTATATCAAGCAGTTAGGCAGTACAGCTTGCAAGCTGAGGAGGAGAGGGAGTCTACAGATGATGAAAGCAACCCATTAGGAAGAGCTGGTATTTGGACAAAGACACATACCATTTGGTAAGTTGGCTAGAGAAATCGGGGGACAACTTCTCCAGATTCATATAGATATATACACACACAAAGAAAACTCAAAATCAGACAGGTTTTTCATTTTCTTGTTGGTTTGGTCTTTTTTCCTCTAAAACTGTCAATCTTTGAATTTCCTGATGTGCTTGAGATACTTAAATCTTAGTAAGAATTCATTATTAGCTGCTGACATTCTTCCTACTTCACGAACGAAGCTGATGAACAAAAAATGGGGTATCTTAAATGACACCTGCTAGGTGGAGGGAACTCGTACTTCCTATTAACTAACTAACCACAAAGAATAGAGAATGTGTCTGCAGTCTGCAAATAATGGCCCACGTGGTGCTTGTTTTCATAGTTGATTGCTGTGCAGGTATATGTATTCTCTTGGCCATATTTTGCAAGGAGCAGCGTTGATTTGGGTGTCAAACATGTTAACATTCAACAATGTCTCTTCCTAATAGTTAAATGTCTTACTAAGAAGCAAAAAAAAACCCAACCCAACAAATAAACTGCTTTGTTTTTTTGTCTGTACCTTCTGCTGCTGCTTCTGGTTCACAGAGCCAGAGGGTACCCATTTTTTTTCCTCCCCATGACATACTTTGCTTGTGAGGGCCTAGCTTCAAAGGCTGGATCATATCCAAACGCATTGTTCTTGTCTTTCTGCTTTTAACTGTCATTCAAGTAAAATTCTGGTAATCAAAGAACTAGCACTTTGACTGATTATGTTTCCACATACGTTAGTATTTTACAAAGATATTTTTAATTTGAATTACTTTTTAGGTACAAACCTGTGCGAGAAGATGAAGATGGTAATAAGGACTGTGTTGGTGGTAAAAGAGGAAGAGCACAAACTGCTCCTACAAAAACATCCCCTAGGAATTCTAAAAAGCATGATGAATTGTGGCATGGTGAGTGTGTTGCCTTGCTAATATGTTAGATGTGGGAAACTTCTGAAAGGATGGGGAGGAAGAAGGTTTAGGGACACCATAGTGTTTCTTTTAAAGCAAGCATAGAAAAGTAAGCATATTACTGTGTGTATTAAAACTAAAAATAAGATGCTTACTGAATTGTCTGAACTCTTGTAGTGAATGCCATGACTAATACTACCAAGGCTCATTATAATTAAATCTTGAGGAAACTTCTAATTGATTTGTTCCGCTAACTTTTTCTCTTTTCCTGCTAGATGGTGTATGCCCTTCGGTATTAAACCCTCTAGAAGTTTACCTCATATCTACTCCACCTGAAAACATAACATTTGAAGATCCCTCATTAGATGTTATTCTTCTTTTGAGAGTTTTACATGCTATCAGTCGATACTGGTATTACTTGTATGATGTGAGTAGCACGCTTTTTAAACCACTTTCCTACTTGATAGAGACAACTCTGTCCTTAAAATAGCCTTCTTCCCCTGTCTGTTCCTCATCAAGACAGAATAATGCAACAACTATAAGCTTCCCCTTAAGTTCAAAGAGCAATGTTATTCCTGAAAAGAAAATGTTAGTAAAAATTCACTGAGTCTGTCTTTCATGGCTTAGACTATGACCAAAGTGACAATGAAAGTTGGTTTGTTTTTTTCTTGCAATAAGCAAATTAGAAGCATAAAAAACCCTCTTAACAAAGGCTTGGTATTTCTTCCAGCATTTATTTAACTAGAAGTACAATGTTTTTATTTAACACAGAATGCAATCTGCAAGGAGATAATTCCAACCTCAGAGTTTATCAACAGTAAACTGACAGCAAAAGCAAACAGGCAGCTTCAGGATCCTTTGGTAATTATGACAGGAAACATACCGACTTGGCTGACGGAACTGGGAAAAACATGGTACGAATGGCTTACTGTGTATTGTATTTCTAATGGCATCATAGCTTAGAAGGCTTTTTTTCCTTTGGAAAGTGCTGGGGTTGAGTAAAATGTGGTCACAGAAGTCTTTACGTTATGTGGTGACACTTGGATGAACACTGACACCTCTATTGCATAATTTAAACCAAATAGCTGCAAAGTTTGGACCACTTTTTACAGGCATTTCAGAGCAGTTTGAAGTTTTCTCATTGAAATACTATTATTTGATTATTCAGGGCATCTTTTTCCTGTTAAACCACCTAACGACACTTTTGACATACCACTACATTTACACTAGCATATCAGTATGGTATAAATGAAAATAGTTTTGTCTTTACCATTAAAATATTATATTTAGAAAGAAATATCTGTAGTACTTTGTGGTACCTTGAGGCAGAGTACAAGCTATAAACTCTTGCAGCTGAAAGAATGGGAAGGAAGTTGAGTTCATACTCTTGGATTTTTCAAGCATATTCATTGAAGCAGTATTGATATCAGTTGACTGTAAATACATACTACAGAGAAATGATTTGGTTTTTCATCTTTAGAGTAAGGTCTCTAAATTTCTTTGTGAACAATGCAGATAACAATGAATATGAATCTATATTCCTATACACACCTGCAGCAGTATCTGGTTTGTAAACTGCTTTTTCACTTAACAGTGTAGTCCTCCTGATACTTAACATACGCATGCCTTCAAGAAGAGTAGAACTGATAAAAGGTTTCTTTGGTAGTCTTTCAAGGACGATTTTGAAGTGTGTGGTTTTTTAGAATGCTAGTGCTGCTGTAGATGGGTTCTTTCATCTAAGTTAGTAATTGTGAATTGGATGTGAACAAGTAAAAGAATATTTTCTGATACAAACTTTGCATAGCTGAGGAAGTCAAGTATTTTGAGTGTTTTGATTGTTTTTTTTTTTTCTGAAACAGTTAGTTTTGGGAATCATTTGTAGTTCCTTCAAATACTAAATCTGCTCTCTAGACTCTTCCTTATAAGCATTGTAGCTAAAACTGAAGTGTGTTCTGGAAGGCTTTCTTTGGAGGCTACTTTCACCACTGTGTTGAATAAAGCACTAAGTTCAGGCATAGTAGATTCCTATTGTGTTTTAAAACTAAACTATAGTCGTAGATGCTAGTTGGAACACAGCTAACTAATCCAATGCTCTTTACAGCCCATTTTTCTTTCCGTTTGATACCCGTCAAATGCTGTTTTATGTAACTGCTTTTGATCGTGATCGAGCCATGCAAAGACTACTGGATACTAATCCAGAAATCAATCAATCAGATTCTCAGGATAGCAGAGTGGCACCACGACTGGACAGGAAAAAAGTAGGTATATCTTGTTTAAAAATGGATTGACCGATCCAGTGTTTTTTATATTGTCTTTAGGAATACTATTGTGAGCAAGATTTATTTTTAAAACTTCAGGTTTTAGTAGTTTGGAGAATTTTAAATTGATAAAAACAAAAGTAGAAAGCACAGTGTCTTCTAGGTGTCTGCCACTAGGTGGCAGAAGGGGCTAGAGCATGCTACCCCACCTTCTAACATGCTGCTTCACTTTGGAGTCTGTGTAATTGGTGAAACTATACTCCAAGAATGAACTTATTTATAAGCTTCAGTTAGTGATATTTCCATGTATTAGCTTGTAAACTTCTGTTTTGCTTTATGTGGAATTTCAGAGGAATTCAAGCACAAGAATTTAGAGCCTTAAGTGTTACTTGAATAAACAATTGTCATTGTAATTTGGGAGTGTATTAAATGCCCTGTCACAAAGTAATAAAACTAAGCTGTGACTCTTTTAAATTAAAGGAGTCCTTTGAGTCTGGAGAGATGTTATTCTAAACTATGATCTGCTGTACAATGTAGATCTGCTGTATGGTCTTAAATACCCCCAGATAAAAAACAGCTGAGGCATGGGAATCTAGTTCCAACTAGAATATATCTTCCAACATAAAGGAATCCCAGTGTTGCAGTGCTGGTTTTTTGAGGGAGGTGGGGGGCTGAGTTGTTTGGTTGGGTGTTTGTTTTGGTTTGATTTTTTTTTGAAACCTGCAGCTTTCCCTAGTAGAAAATCCCCAAGAGTAGGGTATAAGAGTATTCCTTTAGGTTGATGGATTTTGGCATCTTTATTCTGCATTTTCTTCTGCACATACTAGTTTGAGGAATGTAACATCACATGACAACACTTCTCTACTACAATACTGCTGCCAGATTCTTGTCAAGTGTGGTACCTATTGGTATCATTGTATTAGCATTGATAATAAGGCATTGGTCATTCATTTTATTTTGAACTCTTCAATTCCAGTCAGTATTTATATAGAAATAAGAATTATTTTAACAAAGTATAAGCTTAAAAGTTGTTGAACTGTGGAACTATTAGCATGGGGTGGAAAAAACTTGCATAACTTTTTTTTTCCTGTTATAACTGCCTTGGGAGCTGGGACTTACAGACATAATTTCACTACTTAAAACTTCTCTAATGTGTAGCGCACTGTGAACAGAGATGAGCTGTTGAAACAGGCAGAATCTGTGATGCAGGATCTAGGCAGTTCAAGAGCCATGTTGGAAATCCAGTATGAGAATGAAGTAAGTAATATCGATGCAGTCTAATTTAACCCCTTTTTACTGAAGATTAATACAAGAAAGCTACAACTTTCCTAAAATGACTTGATCAGAATCTCTTGGTCCTTCCCATTGCTGGTGCAACAAAATTTTGTCTATTAATTATCCCTAATCCACTTGATTGTCATTTTTAGTTGCTAGGAGAAACTCTTTCCCATCTACTAAATTTCATTATTAGTCTTACTCTTCAGAGCACAGCTTTTTTTAAACTCTTAAGCAAACAGCTTTGTGCATTGTGTCTATCATGCGATCATTAGGTGGTTAATACTTCTGTTCCACTCTTGTTCCCTCTAATGTGTGATCTTTCCAGGCTGTGTCAGTTATCTTGTCAATGTTGGCAGTTGCTCTCTAGACACCTTTTTCAATGCAGTCTTCTTTATAGCAGTCTTCTTTATAATGTACTATATTTTTCAGACTTAAATAAAAGATTTTTTTTTTTTGATTGCCAAACTGACCTAATTGACTTATTTATTTATCTCATTCTCCCTCCTCTCCCCACACCCTCCCTCCCCCTGAAGGTTGGCACAGGCCTAGGCCCCACGCTAGAGTTCTATGCACTTGTATCTCAGGAACTACAGAGAGCAGACTTAGGCCTTTGGAGAGGGGAAGAAGTGACTTTAGCCAATCCAAAAGGTAAATATTTTACTATCTAAACTGTCAATATTGATTTACTATTGAACTGATTCTAAGTTGACTTTAATTACCTGAATGTCTCTGGTTGAAAGAGTACCTCGGTTTGTGGTGAGCTGGTCTGCCTCACGATAGTGTGTAAGAAGCTTTGTGGCAGTTTTTTCAATTATAGAAGAATCTTTAGGTTATGGTTGTCTGATAGCTGCTTTTAGACTTGCATCTGGATTGAAACTAACGGTGTACGTGTTGGACATTTCATTTCTTCCTTCCTCAACAGGAAGCCAGGAAGGTACCAAGTACATCCATAACCTTCAAGGCCTTTTTGCGCTTCCTTTTGGTAGAACAGCCAAGCCAGCTCATATCGCAAAAGTTAAAATGAAGTTCCGGTTTCTGGGAAAACTGATGGCCAAGGCAATCATGGATTTTAGGCTGGTGAGAATAAAATGGAAAATGGGATTCTGAGGGGTTGAGTAAAAAGTTCTGACTGTGTTGGATTAAAAATAGCATTAAGATTTCTATGGAATTGCTTTCAGCTTGAGCAGTTTGGGTGGGGAGAGTGGGTGGGGAAGGAAACAGATGAACCTTTGATGGGGGAAAGGGTAGTGCATGCTGAAGGTCTTCACAGTGGCTTTTGAGACCATAGTGAAGAAATAAGAGCAGCATTGCCTGCCATGTGTTGCAATCTCTCTCCAGTCTTCTTTCAAGGTCATTTTGGGCTTATTATTCCAGCTGCTAGCTTGCTGTTGGCTCTATTGTATATGCACTGGGCAGTCAGTTGTATTTTCTCAGCTGCAAGTTTCTCAGGTAAAAACACTGTCTTAGTGTTTTGGTTTGTGCCAGAACTATGAATTAGTAAATAGTATTGTAGTCAAGAGATAAAATAGTGAGATAGTTTTGGAGGACAGTACAATACTAAACAGTATTTCTGTTTCCAGGTGGACCTTCCTCTTGGACTTCCTTTTTATAAATGGATGCTACGACAGGAAACTTCCTTGACATCGCATGACTTGTTCAGTATTGATCCAGTAGTAGCCAAATCAATATATCACCTTGAAGATATTGTAAGACAAAAGAAAAGACTTGAACAGGACAAAACACAGGTGGGAAAGCAACCCTAAGAATGGAAGAGTGCATCTTCACACATTTGGATTTTATGGAGTAGTTTGAGAGTGTATGATGGGGCTTAATACTGGTGGTAGTAGTGATAATGACTTAATTCTAGTACAAGTAGTAGATCTAATGCTGGTAAGTCAGTGGCTAGTAATTGATCTTTTTGTAACGTAAACTCTTAACATTAGAAATTTATTATGGGGTTTTTCTGTGTGATTAAACACAGGCTAGAAGTGAAATCTGCCAATTCCCAAGGCTTTGGGCTTTTTTTTTTAATAAAAAAAAGCCAAGCTTTGTGGGTACTAAAGAGCTGTATGCAGAACTAGTACAAACTGGCTTCATATGCGGGTATCCAGGTTCATTTGTAGGTCCAGAAGGCTCTTAACTTTGCAAGGTTATCCTCTCATCTGAAAACAGTACCATTTGCTGTTTCAGAGTAGTGATAAAGGGTCTTTGGCATGTGTGCACTTTCTAGCATGAAACCTGAATAGGTGGTAGGTGATAATTTACTTTATACTCTTAATACGCTTGCTTTATTACTTGTGAAGTTACTGCAAGCTTTTTAGGCCATTTTTCCTCTTCACCTTGCTGTCTTACTGTCCTTGATAACCTCTTAATTTAGCAACAGGAGCTTGCAAAATCTGAAACCTGGTGTACGAAAGCTTAAGAATGTCTGTGCATGCCAAGGATGAATGCCACTGAGTATTCTAAGGAAAAATGTCTAAGAGCCTCAGCTTATTACACATATCCTCTTGCAACAGTATTTTCTAAGTATATAATATGTAAGAAGTTTATGTAATTCCGGAGTTGCTAGGAAGTGTACCATTTTGATCTTTGAAGTTTATCCATTAAGATAGTTTGGTTTGTCTTCGTTTACTATTCTCTATGAAAAATAGAGAAGGAAATCAAGAAGTACTGTAACAGTGTAGTAGTAATAGTCTTGCAGACATGTTTACTTGGTCAGAGCTGCTTTAGAAGTCATAATGTTTGGATAAGTTACTGTGTATGACTTGTTCTCACTGGTTTTCACTTCTAATTTTTTTAGACCAAAGAAAGTCTACAGTATGCATTGGAGGCTCTGACTATGAACGGCTGCTCAGTGGAAGATTTGGGGCTCGACTTCACACTTCCTGGGTTTCCTAATATAGAACTGAAAAAAGGGGGGAAGGATACACCAGTCACCATCCACAACTTAGAGGAGTATCTCAGAGTACGTAAAAGCAAAGCTATGACTAAAATTTTCTTTTTCCTCACCTTGCTTCCAAGTAGTTTGTTTCCATATATACTTTAGTGCAATCTTGTCAACTGAGCACAACAATGGTTTTCCTAGGGATTGCTTTTCTTCTGTACTAGCTTATTACTACAGGGAGTACTGTATTAGAACATAGTACTCTTTCAGCTACCAGTGTAGTGGTTGTCTTCCCCACCCCCCTCCGGCCATTAGAAAGGAAAAGTCTTAATTGTTCTAAATTTGTGGACAGAATGTTTCCAGAGTACAGGTTTTTTCCTAGCAATTTTTTTAGCAATTCCTAATCTCCTCTTAGAGTTGACAATAATACCGTGCAGCTTAATTTTGCCCCCTACTTCTGGTCGTAAAAAGCAATCACAATTCCAAGGAAGTTGTTCTAGCAGCAGAGCTGCCACAGACTGTTGTACATTACAGAATTCGCAGAGCAGCCTTCTGTGTTTACTGGCTTCCTCTTCAGTATGACAACCTGATGTGTGAAAGGAAGGGTTTGTATCTTACCTGAAATTCAATGCCAAACTCTTTTGTAGGAGAGCTTATCCACAGATCCTAATAGGCTTTTCATATCGGAGAGCTCTCTGGAACACGTAACTCTGCAGCTACTGACACAGAGTTAAATGCTTGCTTCAGGAGTTCAGCAATACCAATGAGTATTTTTAATCCTATTTGGATACATCTTTAGGTGTCTTTCAAGCTTTTCTCAGCATTCCAGTTAGAGCTTTTAACATGTTTAAAAACTAACAGCTGTGTGTTTGCCAACACATCTCTTTACAACCGGTATTCATTTCCTGCTAGAGTTGAGGTTGTCCAAGGCAAGTGTAATCATCAGTAGCACTAACTGACAAAAGAATCTGAACTTGGCATGCAATCTGCCGTGTACAGAGTATTTCTTAATTTAGTGGAGAAATACTGGTTGCAGGATATTGTAAAAGAAATTCGGTCTTTTGTCCGAAATCTACTTAATATACCAAAAAGCAGCTTTACTCTTTTTGCTAACTATATATTTGAAAAGGGACCTATATGTTTCCATGGGGGCAGACTCAGATCAAAGTTCAAACTCTGCCACAACCATAATAAGCAGATGGCTAGGCTTCTGTAGAGGTTTTTTTTCTGCAGGTGAAGTCTTCTGTACAGTAGTGATCATTCCACACTTCCTTTGTTCAAATTGCCTTTTTTCTTATTTTCCTTCCCTGCAGTTGGTTATATTCTGGGCACTAAATGAAGGTGTTGCCAGACAGTTTGACTCTTTCAGAGATGGATTTGAATCAGTCTTTCCCCTCAGTCATCTTCAGTACTTCTACCCTGAGGAGGTTGGTAAACATGTTTTTATGATGCTTTTATTACAGTCTAGCTCTATGTATGGGCAGTGACCCTAGGTGTGCCCTGGATGCAGTGCATTTCTGGCAGTCTGATACATACATTTCTGATGTATATTAGTTAAAAATATCCTTAACATTTAAGCAATTAAAAAGTTTCATATGTTTGGTGGTCATTTATTTGGAGCTGTTTACTTCATCTGCATCTCTTACTAAAACTTTGTTAAAGAAGCAGGATACTTCTGCCATGTTCTCACCACCCACCATCTCAGATTCCTTGTAAGATTTTGTGGTAAATGTGATGCTAGTTTTGTTGTCACTGTTTAGAGTGGTTTAATGCTTGCTTCTACCTGAAAATTTTAAAATAATTCTGATGTATTACTAACCTACTATTAAGGTTGATCAAAATTAAGCCCCAGGAGTGGTGTGAGATACATATGTTCCTTGACAGAGTCTGTGGTATGTGTATATACAGAGATCTCTTCAGAACTAAAATGGGAATAAGAGTTGAGATTTTGGACATTTCTTGCTCTCCGGTGTAAACTGCTGAGCTATTCAGCATCTCGTGGATTTTGTGCAAAGGCAGGTTGAGCAAATGAGGCTGCTGCTGGGACAAAGCTATCGTGCCCAATAGCTTTTCCTCCCAATTTGGGAGGATTGCACGGGGTGACTGAGGTTATTTTCAGCAAGCCATTCCAGAAAGTAGGGTGCTGTCGTAGTAGAGTGGGCAATACTTACTTATTCTGTCTCGGGTTCTAAAGGGGAAAATTTACTTCCTTCTTTTTAAATTTCATAGTTGGAGCAGCTTTTGTGTGGCAGTAAAACAGACACCTGGGATGCAAAGACTTTAATGGAATGTTGCAGGCCAGATCACGGTTATACACATGACAGGTAATGTGGTGTTGGTCTTAGTTAAAAGAAAATAATAAGTATTAGCACTAGAAAATACATATTTAAGTAATCTTTACATACTATTATTCAAGCTAAAGGAATTATATTAAACTTATTTGAAAATATACTGCACTGAACATGAATCTGATGCAATTATTTTAACTGTATAAACAGTAACAGCTTGCACTTTTTCTCTTAGTCGAGCAGTGAAGTATCTCTTTGAAATTCTCAGTAGCTTTGATAGTGAGCAGCAAAGACTGTTTCTTCAGTTTGTGACGGGTAGCCCCAGACTGCCTGTAGGAGGTAGGTTGTCTTTATTACATACTGCTATATATAAAATCAGTGTTATTAATGCATTGCAGAATGGGTGGACTATTTCATTTCAGAATGGGTGGAAATAACTGTATTTTAGAGGTTCAGCTTGTTGGACATTTCTAGTTTCAGAAGCAACTGGGTAGACTTGAGGTAGATTGCTCCTGAACTTTGTGTTAGCCTCATGACAATTCATTCAACTGACTCTCTCCAGGTTTAATTTACGTTACCAGATAACCTATAAGAATGCAGAAAACAGTGAAGGTTTGAAACAAAACTTGAAACCCTTAATACTGCATTCCTTGGCTAGAGGTGTATTAAGTTATGACAACAACAAAATTCTGCATTGTTGCCTGGAAACAATTATTTTTCTAGAAAGGAGACAATAGTAGCATAGTGATAAACTTTATTTTTTTTTTCCCCTTTTCTGAATTTCAGACTTTAGATGAGAGGCAGTGAGGAAATCTGAGGAATTTGCTGTCTTTGCTAGGGACCATTATAGCATACACACTTTACCATATTCTCAGCTGAACACTTTGCAAGTAATAACAAAATTTATGCATCTGTGCCGTTCCTTGTGTTCTTGGGGGTCTTGGGGGTGGGGAAAAAAAAAAACCAAAAGATTTCTGTTTAACAAAATTTAAAAAGTAATTAAAATTGTGTTTAAAAAAAAGTATAATTTTTAAAGTTCTTTTGGGGAGAGTTGGTGCAGACAGGAATGAGGGTTAAGAGTGTAAACACCTTAGCTGGAGTGCAAACATGAGGTACCACAGCTATAGAATGGTTTCTGAGAATCCTAGAAATGTGTACAAAACCAACAAACTCTTAAAGTACTATGGTGGGGATAGGTTTTTTGCACATAGAGATCACAGAATTCAACGTAGATGGGTCTAGTTCCTTCTGATTCATCTTGGATAAACTAATCTACAGAGAGGATTGCAGCTATTTGTTTTAGCTTGGCCATAGAAAGCTGTATTCTAGACTTTTAAGCATGGAGAGCCTGTCACTGTTAGACATCTAAGGTGTTAACTGAGGGGTTTCAAGAGGGAACACCCTTATGCTCAATGTCTTTTCTCCTCAATAGGATTTCGAAGTTTGAATCCTCCGTTGACAATTGTACGCAAGACGTTTGAGTCTACAGAGAATCCAGATGATTTCTTACCCTCAGTAATGACTTGTGTGAACTATCTCAAATTGCCGGACTATTCAACTATTGAGATAATGCGTGAAAAACTCTTGATAGCTGCAAGAGAAGGGCAGCAGTCATTCCATCTTTCCTGATCACAATGAAAAAAACAATGTCTGCCTGTTACAGCAAAAGAGAAACTCATGATTCTTTTCTAAATATATCACCTGAGTCAAGGAAACGTGTTACGCCTTCTTGTTGTAGAAAAATGGCTTGCAGATTATAAGCAAAGACACTTGGTTGATATTCATTAAAGGCCCCTATGGACTTAAAGTGATCAGGCCCTAAAAGTTGTTGTGACAAGATTTCTTTAGCAAGTTCTTGTTTAAATTATCATTTATTTGATGAGTGAAGTTTTTAACTTGCTTTGCTGTGTGAAATTTAAAAAGGGATGTTTTTCCAGGCTGGAACAATAAATGTCGCTGTGCAGTTTAATACTGGGCTGTGTGTATCCATCTAGCTAAGTCTGAAGTTTTTCCTCCAAAGACAACTTTTGTACATAAGTACAGAAATTAAAATACACCATGTATTTGACAAAGCTAGTTTAGTAGACTAGTTCTGTGTACCCTCACCTGCCTCTAATTTTACCCATCCTCATGTATTGTCTGATGTGCAATTCACTTGGTTCTTTTTGTGCAACATTCAGCAATTGTTATGTTTTGGTTAGCATGGGCATTTAACTGCTCCATGCCTCTTTCTCTGATTAAGATAATTTAAATTTTACTGAAAATCAAATATATTGTCAATATAATTCAGCCTTTGTAAGTAGGTAGAACCTTTCTTATAGCATAGCTTTTCTGTAGTGGTAGGATATGATGGCGACAGTCGTTACCGGTCAACGCTCTAGAGCTGTTTACACAGATTCAGGCAGCAAAGGCCTCTTACTAGAGGCTGGGAAGAATTCTTTCTTTCATGTAGTTAAGTCCAACAGCTTGGGCTGGCCATTGTGTATTGTGGTAAGGCCAGAGCATTTTGAATTGATGTAAAATTTTTTAAAAGACAAATTAGTTGTTTCATTCCCTATTTGAGTAAACAATTTTCTTGTTCTTGATCTAAGTTCCTGGTTACTTTTTGTAGTTTTTCCTCCCACCACCCCACCCCCAGTGCTAGCTTGGAACAAACAGTTCAGCCTTTGTCTTTTGACACAGATAAAGCACCTGTAAGCAATGCTCTGTCCAACTGTTTTATGTGCTGATTTCTCAAATCTGCAATAATTTACTTCATCAGGTTAATGTTTTTACCTGAATATAAATAAAAAAGTTTGCTTCACCTTTTTGTTCATAGTTTTGTACTGTATGCATAAAGTTCAATTGTGTAAATTACTGTAATGCAAGTAAATCATCCTAAATCTACTTGGCTAACATCCTCCAACTTGTGGATGATTTGCTACTAAAACAAGACCTTTTAAGATCTCCATCTTAGAGGGGAATTTTTTTTCCTGTCTGTGGGTTCAAAAAAAAAACCAGGCAATTACAAATATTCCTGAGATGTACCTGCTATATAGTTCATCTCTCTGAAAGTGTGATAGTTAATTACTTTTATTCAACTTTGAGAAATCAAAATTCATTGCAGTGCTTAGCAATTGTGAAATTCTGACTAATCAGGCTAGTATGTCCCCTAAACGAACCAGTTTTCTTTTATCCAGCTGAAGAACTTCAGAATATTTAACGGACGTTCTTCCAGTGAACATTCAGAGAATTACACGTGGTCGCTCGTACCAGTGCCACTGGAATGTAATGCAAATCTGTCACGGGCACGAGTAGAATGTGAAATCCTTGCACAAAACCTGGTAACTGAACAGTTTCTATACCGTATTCAATTGAAAGAAGGCGCTTCACGCTGTACATACAATAATGGTAGTGCACAGTGCGGCATAGTTTTCATAAAACTTCAAGGCAGTATTTAAACTATGGACTGGTGTTTAAATTGTTCTGATAACTTGATCAAACTGAGCTCAAAGTGTTCATAGTGTGTGGATAGCAATTTGTTCATTTTCTAAGGTTCTATATTTTAAAAAAAACTGACTTGTGTAAAAAAAAAAGCTAATATTTTGTATTAAAATATCACGTGTATTGATATTTTTTTTTACCCATGTTGTCTCCCTCTAAAATCTGGCTTTCATTGACTTGGAAATTTTGAGGAGCTTTCAGATTTGATATATAGCCATTGTCTAACTGTTTCAGTGGGAAAATAAGTTGTTGGTTGCCTGTTTAAAAAGGAAGGAAATAACAAGTACCTGTGGTGACTCTTTTTGTTGTGCTGGCTGTCGTTTTACAGCACAGATTAAGGATATAGTTGGCTGGAAAAGTGAATGTAACCCTTTTGGGTAACTTTTTTTTTTCTTCTACTAAGGGCAGCTGTTAGAGTATTAGAAAAGCAGTCTGTCTTAAAAGGTGGAGTTAATAAAATACAAGAATAAATTAGTCACAGTTCATATGACTGCAGTACTTTTCTCTGAAGGGAAATGGGGTATCTAAGAGTAGCTCAGAACAAGTGGAGGGGTGGGGCAAGATCTTAGGGACCTCTCCTTTACCAGAACTTTGGATTGAGGAAAAGCTGGCTAAAATCAGTCCTAGGTGCATATGGGTGCTTGTTGAGCCCTCAGAAGAACACAGAGTTGTCTTTGTATGCCTTTATAAGATATAATAAAAGGTACAGTGAGAAGTCTTATTTTTGAAAACAGGATTTTTTAACATGGTAAGTTCAGCTGGTTTTGGAGAGCACCAGCCATCAGTTACTCTTGGATGAGTTTCATGTCCTTCCAAATTAACTAGAGCAGCACAAAAATCATTCACGGAGAAAAGTGCCATCCAAGCACTGATGGCTGCTCCTGTACTTAGGCTGTGATGATTTTTTTTTTCTTTATACACAAATATTTTGTGTAGGGAACATTTAAGTAGTATCCCATCTTCTGTGAATTACTAAGTTGTAGTGCTTTTTTAACTTCATACTGTGTAGGAAGATGTACAAGAATTAATTCCAAGCCTGTATAAAATCCTTGTGCCCATTGCCAAACTTAATTGGATGTTCATGCTTTCCTATGCAGACTGCTTGCACAACTGAATTGCCTGGACTCTTCCTCCTTTCACCCCCACCATAGGTGTCTGGTTTTGGTTTGGTTTTTGTTGTGTGGTGTGTTTTGTTTTTTGGTTTGTTTGGTTTTTTGGGGGGGCGGGGGGTGTATGGTGGTTTTGGTTGTGGTTTTTCCTCTCCCCTTTTCCTTAGCTGTCCTTTTGCTGACAAGGTGGGTGCCTAAGGGCAGACACTGATCATGGAGAAAGACCTTGGAGTCCTAGTAAGTTATCCATGGGAGAGCAACATGTC
Organism: Chloroceryle amazona; assembly: GCA_027560015.1. Taxonomy (NCBI): domain Eukaryota; kingdom Metazoa; phylum Chordata; class Aves; order Coraciiformes; family Cerylidae; genus Chloroceryle; species Chloroceryle amazona. The sequence goes on from JANHFX010026287.1 coordinate 76,024, forward strand.
CTTGTGGCCAAGAAGGCCAAGGGCATCCTGGGGTGCATTAAGAAGTGTGTCCAGTAGGTGTAGGGAGGTTCTCCTCCCCTTCTACTCTGCCCTGGTGAGACCACACCTGGAATACTGTGTGCAGTTTTGGGCTCCCCACTTCAAGAGAGACAGGGAACTACTGGAGAGAGTCCAATGGAGGCTATGAGGATGATAAAGGGACTTGAGCATCTCTTCTATGAAGAAAGGCTGAGAGAACTGGGGTTGTTTAGTCTTGAGAGGAGAAGGCTGAGAGGGGATCTTATCAATGCCTATAAATATCTGAGGGGTGGGTGTCAAATGGAAGGGGCCAGTCTCTTTTCATTGGTGTCCTGTGATAGGACAAGGAATAACTGGTAGAAGCTAGAACAGGGGAAGTTCCACCTCAAGATAAGGAGAAACTGCTTTCCTGGGAGGGGGACAGAGCTTGGAACTAGGCCTGGGTCTGGGGGTGGCTGCTCACCATTCTGATCATTTTAACTCATCTCTAGCACTGCTGATTCCCTCAGGTACCAAAGATCTCTTTCCATGGCCCTCCACTTGCCCAGATGACAAGTGGCATCCTCTTTGAGGGGTTCCTTTTCCTTTACAGGAGTCCCCTCCAAAGGTAAGGGAATGTCTGTTTTCCAACTGCCTTGTCACTGGCCCCTTCCCTGGACAGGGATCCCAAATTGCCCTCTAAATCCAAACTGCCAGCCCTCCCATCCCAAAGTTGGTGCAGCTGGGTGATGATCTGCTCACCTGGCAGGTGGATGAAAGTCCTTACTCTGCAATCTGACTTTCTTGTGCGTGTGTTTTTCTGGATGGGGCGACTGACACCGGCACAGGTTGGTTCTCTGGCTCAGCTGGGGCACCTGCCACTCTGGATTGAGGTTCAGAGCCCTCCTCCTGCCCTTTCGGGCTCTCAGGAGTGTTGAACAGGACTCAGCAAGGCCCCAGCACCTTGCAGGAAGCTGTATCCCTTGGGAGCTGCCAGATTGCTGACAGACCTTTTCTAAACACCTTATCAGGATCCTGCACTTGTTCAGGGTGATGTTGCAAACCACTGGAGGTGATCACCACCCTAGCCCCTTACCCATGCTTTCCCACACCCCCTGCCACTCATAACCTGTAGCCTCGGGGCAGACCTCTGGGTGACATTCTTACACAAGAATTTTGCAACATTAAATAACATTTGGCCCATAGTCACAAGGCACAGCACCACGAGTGTCCTGGCCCAGACCTTCCCTGGATACCCCAAATTCTCCGAGGCTAAGGAAGGCTCCTCTCCCATCTCACCAAGGCTGCAGACACCACCAGCCTCGCCTCGTACAGGGACGTGACCACAGCATAAGCTGCCAACAGCCAGTGTAACAGGCTGAGCCCTGGCCCATTACCCAGAGGCGACAGCCCCCACCAGTGGGACACACACAGAGCAGAAGGGTTTAGGAGAGACCGCCACGAGACCAAAGGGGTTAACATTGTGAGCGTGCACTATTTAGCTACTATAAGAATAAAGGGAACATGAAATGTTTCTTTTTAAAAAGAAAATGCTAAGAATGAACAGACCACAGCTGGATGACCTTCCAGGGTGTGAGCATCACCTGGGGTTTACGTGTCCATGCTGTCAGTATGGTGCCAGTAACACCTTGCCTGCTTCCCTTGTCTATGCTCACCCCCTCCAACCCCCCAGGCTGGTCACAGAGCACCGATGGCCAATCGTGAAAATCTCTAGGGACTGCTCCCCCAGGAAAGGTGCTGGAGGACCTTGTCTTGCTGGGCCTCACTATTCCCTGGCAACACTTTCACAGCCCCAGGACAGCTGGAGCTGCCACCTTTGCTTTAAGCTGTAAGAGATGGCTCACAGGGTGCATTGTGCTGTCTGGCAAAGAGCTGGTGTCCAAAGCTGAACCCATCTACTGACTGCCCCCCCAGGAAAGCTGCTAATCCTGCAGTGCCTCGCTGGCCAGCCCCTTCCCCTGGCAGCCCTTTCACAGCCCAGGAAAGCCGGAGCTGCCACCCCTGCTTTGAGAAGCGCTAAAATGGTGCAGTCACCACAGATTTGAACAGAAGGTGGCAGCAGAAACCGCCTAATAAATTCTAACCTGGCAGCCTTGGCCTCAGCGAAGCCACAGGAGCAGATTTCGAGCCCTCACTGCAGGTATCTCCTTAATTGTCTAGACCTGAACCTCCAGCACTTCACATCCTCCAGACGTCTGGAGCTGCCCCCTTCCCTGGGGCCTGTTGTGCAGCTGCACAACATGTTCTGGTCACTCAGCCTGCTTTAGTCACTCGCCTAAAAATAAACCATCCAGACATCTCATCCCCAGGTAAGGTGCAGGCACTGAATTCATTTGCTGGCCTTCTGCTTCTCTTGGCAGCCCTTTCACAGCCCCAGGACATCTGGAGCTGCCACCTTTGCTTTAGGCTGTAAAAAATGGGTTCACAAGGTGCACTGTGTGCTCTGGCAAAGGGCTGGCATCCAAAGATGAACCCAGCTAGAGACTGCTCCCCCAGGAAAGGTGCCAGTCCTGAATTGTCTCGCTGGCCCTCCCCTTCCACCTGCAGCCCTTTCCCAGAGTGCTTCAATAACTCTTGCAATAAAGCACTTTGTGAAAATACAACAAGGGTACCGCAAAGTGGCAGCTCCAGC
>JANHFX010026288.1:7845-28795 GCA_027560015.1 Chloroceryle amazona
GGTTTTGGGGACTACTTGTTTTTTTTTTTGCCTCCAATCCCGCCCAAGAAAATACTGGCACTAAATGATTTTATTGGGGAAAAAAAAAAAAAAAAAAAAAAAAAAGCAACATTAATTTCATGGCAATAATGAATATACAGCCCAAAACGCCTTTTCTCCACCACACACACACCCCGCACTCCCTCATGCTAACCAACAGGACTACAAGCAGGAATATACACCCTTCTTCCTCCCCCATCCATCTTTCTCTCCTCTTGAGATGGCATGTACTTAGCCTGGCAGCTCTGGAGCCGTCAGTTTCACATACATACTTGGTTTATCCCACAAGTGGTTAACCAAGACATCAATAAACTACTCAGCAGAGAGGACTACAGAAATTTACCTCTGCTTAGTTCTGCCTTGTGGCTGGATTCTAGCCACGTGAAACTAGCTTCCAGCTCCAGGTCCGCTAGGAGATGGCCAGAGCCCCGCACTTCAGTCTCTGCTTCCCTGCAGGCTACACACAGAGGTTTTGGCTTTGGAGCCCCAGAACATGTTTCCTCCTCCTCATTTGCTTTGGCCACTCTCGGACAGCTGAAGCTGGCCTTGTCACTATTGCAATAATGGTTTGAGAAGTGTAGGGTCAAGGCAGGCCAGGAGATCTGGAAGGCTCTGGCTGGAATAAGAAGGGATTTGTTCGGCCAACACAGGCAGTAGGTTTGACAGTTTTCCAGCACCATGGCCATGCTGGAAAAAATCTGAGGTTTTGACTCCAGGCCTACAGCTGGCAATTCAAAATCTGCTCGTGCAGATGCATTTTTTTATGGGCCAAAACAAGTCCATATAAAAAGAAATTTCTGCCAGGAGTCTTTCTTCCAGTTTCCCAAACAGAATAAACAGAGCACTTCTGTGAAGGGATAGAGGTGTGCTCACAACAGGTTGGGTCAATCTCAAAGTATTGCCTAACATCCCAGAGCCCTACCTGGTGTTTAGTAAACTGGCAGAAGCTCCTCAGGTGGATCTGGCCTCCAGCCAACCTGAAAGGAGTGAGGTACAGGCTACACAGCAGTGGAGTCAGTGTCACATCACATAGCCAGGAGAGCCCTAAACCCCTTGGTTTCCCTCCTTTGTAAATCTATCCCCTTCAAACAATGCAGTTTTCCCTTTGGAGACCAACGAGCAAGAATGACTGACACACCAGAACGGAGCACACTGAGCTAACTGTGAAGGTTAAACCTACATGTGCACTCCCCTATAAGCATGAATACTAACTCACAGAGGTAGATAAACTCTCCTCTCCTTCTTGGCTGGTGCTCCCCCCTCTCCCCAGCTGTCCACCTCCTGCCGGATTGGGAGCTTCTCTGACCAATCCAGTGGTCACTTTGGTGAACTGGAGTGACAGAAAACAACCCATCATTGTTTGCTGGGGAGCTCAGGACAGATTGTTAAATTATCTCAGAGGAACCTTCCTCCTAGAAAGACATGAAGGGTTCCAGTAGCTGGAATAGAAATGTGGTAAACTTGACCTTGAAACAGTTTCCTGGGGGTAAGGATGATTAAACACTGGAACAGTTTGCCAAGAGAGAGGATGATTCGCTTTGCTTAGATGCTTTACAACAAGATTAGATCTCTTTATCAAACCTATGACTTAATCCCATTTCTGGGGAGAGGTTTTACAGTCTAAGTAAGCCAGAGGGGAGAGTGAGGTGAAGTTTGCTAATCACTGCCTCCTTCTTGACTTGGAGTCCATCTGTCTCTGAACATACCATACTTTGTGACAGTTGTGGTGCAACAAGATCAGAAATATTAACTCCTTCCTCCAGCACATTCTACTTCCCCCCCAAAAAATGAGGTGAGAAGAATGATGGAGGACCTATAGATTTCTGCTTTTTCTAACCCTCCATGTAAGATTTCACAAGTCAGATAGTTTGACAAGCAGCATTGGAATACTGGAGTATCTTCCACCAAGTTTGTATGGAGAGGCGACCCTTGAATGAATGTACTCTCTGATTTCTAAGCACTGCATCTCCTAATCCTGATACTTTCCCCAGCGAGCTACACTGGCTCCTGAGGTCCCACAGCAAGAATGAGGTCGAGTCACCTTGCTGTCAGTGTCCGGCATGAGGTGACCAAATGAGACACTCTCTCAGATAATACATGAGACTTGACAAGTCTGAATGTAGCCAAGTAGGTTTTAGACCTTCTAGGGATTTAGACCTTCCAGGGATTCCCTTCAAGCAAGTTGATTTCCATCAAAGATGACACAGCTAATTTCTTCTCCCCCATGCCCTTCATGGAAGAGGAAATGAGCAGAAATAGAACCTGGTCTACAGAGTATTTCATATCATGGCTAACATCATGCTCCTACTGCATTCAGCCTCTTTGTCCTATGCCTGGGCTTCACACTCTTCTTTACCAAAAGCAAGTCATCTCATTCTCCAAACAAGATAGAAAATGAAACCAAAAAGAATATCAGAAATTTTCTAGCCATCAATTCCTGCAAGTATAATTCTCTTTCAGTAAGTGTAAAATATTCTGAAACCTGAAAACTTGAAAGGTATCGGACCAACAGAAATTTATACTTGTGGGATTGTTACAGCATCCATACCAGCACTAATCTCACTACATATGGTTCACAGATTTTAAGGTCAGATGCTTAGGATCATCCAGGCAGTATAACACAAACCTCTGAATTTCAGCCAGAATTTTGCTCACATCAATCCCATACATTCAGTTCAGCAGATTGCTTGGGCAATACCTTTCAGCTCAGTGAGATCTTTGATTTGTATACATATGGTTCCTTTCTGTTTCCTTTGAAAATGATGGCTTAGGTTGGAGGAGAAGAGCAGACAACAGCAACAAACCATCCCCCACAATGCACCTCCCTCCCCACCCCAGAAAACTAGTGAGGAATTCTGAGTAATTTGCACTAGAGGCACTCATGTTTTATGCAAACTGTCGTAAAGAGGAAAATACCAGGTGACACCTCCATATTGGAGATGCTGCTGCCTGCCCTCAGTGGGCTTATATAAAAAGCCATGATAAACATAGAAGTCTAATGCGCCTTCAAAATTACCTCATCTTTTATTTCACCCTTGTCTTTCTTTGTCACTCTTTATATGAGTGAAGTGGGGAAGCTGGACAAAATTGAGGCAGTTTAGGTTACTAAGTGGAGCTAGAGTTTATGGTGAAAGTTAAGGTCTGGAGGAAGGATTCCCCATCGCCACCCCCATAACCAATACACCTCTACTTCAAAGTCAGCTTTATTTAGGTGTTTCTTCCCAGCTCCAGAACCCATTCTCTGCCTAGTGATAAGGCTGTCTACTAAAAGGGGAAAATACAAACAGAAAGCTATGGAGGGCAGCTGGGTGAGGGATAAAAATAGCAGCAGGGCTTTTTGTAGTGACATCCTTTGTACCATTAGAGTGAAAATTCTGGCAGCACTTCTATCTCATGGGGTCAGTATCTCCAAGGGGAATGGCATACATACACATGGAAAAAAAAAAAAAAAAAAAAAAAAAAGGAAAAGTTAGAAATCAGTTTGAATTACACAAAGACAATTACACTCAGGAAATCAGTGGAAAACCCATCCTGGAGCACAGGGTGACAGAGGCCACAGGAGAGAAGTCAGTTCTGCTGCTCCCAGCTCCAGCCTGCTTGACAGCCTGAACTCGCTGTTTTCCCGTATCTTTTTTGTTGTCTTCCCTCCACCCCTTACCTATTCTGAGGCTATTTGTAGCTGGCTGTCTCTATCTGTGCAGCACCTGGAAGCCTGATAATGATCTCTAGGCTCTACTGCAATATAGCGAGACTCCAGTTGGCTTCAAGGTCCACATATCTCACCAACTACTAACTAGTTAAAAGTTTGTACATGAGAGAGAAAAAAAAAAAAAAAAAAAGAGCTAGTAGCACCAGATCTGCAGCTAATATTGTCCCATTTAAAACATAAATAGTGCTAAAAAGCAAGATGGAGTCATTGAGGAAAAACATGACAATATTTTTCCTGTCCAGAAAATTCTCTATACTTGCAGATATCTCTCCTATGCTTGATGATATAAACTATACCTTAACCTGGGGGAATTAAGACACCATTTTCACAGAGGTTGATCATCTCCTAATGGTCTGCTCTAGCCATCCAGTGAAGCTGCTAATACTGGGTATCTTCCAAGACCAGATCTCAGCCCCTTGTCTGAAAATCTCACTCTGCTCCGGCATTTCTATTGTATTCTGTTCCTCTGAATGCCTTTCCCGCGACTGCTGTAATGTAATCCACCAATGATATCACTGACCCACCCTCTCATCTGGAAAACTTTCTGCAAGCTGCTGAGCAAGAAAGGTTTGCTGGGTCCCATCTCTTAAACTCAAAAAAAAAAAACCCAAACAAAACCAAACACAAAAAACAAAACCCACAAAACAAAACAAAAACAAACAAACAAACAAACCACCACCACCCTCCAGATCCAGATATCCAAACTCTGACTTCCAGGAATTCAAGCTCTGAAATTTCAGTAATCAGATGTAAATTAAATGCAAACCTTTGTCCTTCAAGTTTACAATACACCTAAGTGGCACCAAATCAAATGTTTTCTGAGCTGTCTGAGAATTGAATCAGTCCCTTCAGGTAACTATTCTTTTGTTTGCTTTAGAGGATGACACAGATGTAGTTTAATTCAGTAGCTAATCAATAATTTAATTTTGATCCCTAACTAAATGAAACCTGATAAATATCAGACACTTTAAAATTGGGTTTAATTAGTGTTTATGAATGTATTTGAGGGCTCTGATTCACAAACTGTGGTAACTGGACACTGAAGCAACCTCCCCTTGTCTCTCTTCTAGAAGCTACCCATTTCATGCCCATTTCAGAGGCAGCAGATGGTCCTCAGACATACAGTGCTTAGGTGCCCTCATCCTAACGGGAAGTAATCTCATAAACCTTATCATGATGCCCATGTTCAAAGGGAGCGATGTTGGTGATGTGGAGGAGGAGAAAGGGACATCAAAGAGGCAGCTGGGGAGGGGCCCCGCTTTGAATTTCCAACTGTGGGTAAGAGGTGGTTCAGGAACAGCTGATGAGAGTGATGAGCAGAGCAGAAAGACGTCAGCACAGGGAGGGATGGAAGAGATTGCATCTGTTTCCTTCACAGACTACGCAAACAAGGAGTGACATAGTGGAAGCATGTAAAAGAATTAATGGTCTAGAGAAGTTTTGGCTACCTAACATGTCTCTCAACACACAAGAGCTCCTAGCAAAACCAAGTGAATTGCACTTCAGCAGATGGATATTTTCAAGGTTAAAATATCTGCAGATCCTGTTCTTATCATCAGTTGACACCAGAATAACACCGGAAGACAAAGCACATCCATGGGGATGGCTCCCAGTTGGCCTTATAGAGAAGACTACCCTGCTCTGGGGAGAAGGAAGGTTTAATTCCCTGAGAGCAAGCCATGCCATGCCTCTCGCCCTCTGGGCTGGAGCAGGCCTTGGCCTGCTTTGTGCACCAGCACAGACACGGCCAGTCAGGTGGAGAAATTAGCCAGAATCCAAAAGGTGCGAGATCCTTATCAGGACCCAGAATTGCACTCAACGGGGAAAGAAAACACAAAGACAGAAGCCAACCACGTGTTGGTGGAGATTACAAAGAAACACACTGTAGGGATATATTACTCCAGACACTTCCCTACTCCTCTTCAGAAGTCACCAATATCAATGCTTGGCCAACCATTGGGCTGACACTGGGGCTGTCATGCTTTGGTACTCCAAAACTGAAGCTAACAGCCACCACCTTCTGATGGAAATTATCACAATCCCACCAGCTAACTAGCTCTGTCACCTTACAGCTTGTCTAGATGTAGCACACATTTACATAGCACATACTGGACTGGTGTGGAAATACCACATCCCATGGGCAAGGGAAGATATGCTCTTAAACGTGCAGTTTTGCCAAGGGCCACATTGGCCCTTAGGATCTCTGCCTTGAAAGCTGCAGTGCTGGAAGTCCATGCTTACTCAATCCCTGACATAACAAGGGTGTGCATTAATCTATCATACTTAATTTTAAATAAATATCAATACTTTTTTTCCTCTGGGCCCTCCTTTCTCATTTTGTCCAGAGCAATGATTATATCATAGCCAACATTATGATGCAAAATTAGAGGGAAGTAAATGCATTTAGAAAGGTGGCATCACCCAAAGAGATGTGATGGCTGCTCACATTAACTCAAACACCTTTCTCCCTCAGGTCTGACCTTAGGTGTAAATTGAAGAAGCCTGATGGGACATACAAAGAAGTACTATCCTGTTGACCCAGTTTTCATAGAGAGCACTGTGTATAATTATTTTGGCCACCTGCAGCTGATAAACCAATCCCATGTGAGGCTAAAAATTATCCAGGCATTTAGTGGTGACACAGCAGTATGCTAGAATCCTGCACAGCAAACCAGCTCAGCCACAGCTATGCTGGAAAGAGGTGTGGTGAGGCATGATCCAGGACTGAGATAGCTCTGCTGGCAGATGTCTTCAGCACAGAGGAAGCTCTACAGGTTTCTGCCTAGCTGGTTTATTTTGTTCAGGAATGTTAAAATAAGTGATATCACAAATATCTTCTTTTGCCATAAACTAGTAGATGCACAAGAGCTGTGTGTACAGTGCTACAGCCTGCAGGAATAACAGTATTCAGCAGTAAATAAAACACTTCTGGAACTACTGCACTGCTGCAGGAAAACCACTCTCCCTGGGGAAAAAAAAGCCCGCTAAAAGTGAAATTTGGTCTATAAATAGCATCAGTGCAAAGGATTTCTGCCAGCAAAGCTGTAACACAGAATACTCCTTCTTCAGGCCCTGGTGGATGCTGCTGTGTCTGCTGTAGTTCGCAGCAGAGACCAGCAGGAATTTGCTGAGGTGGCATCCTCCTTGTCTGTGCTGATGACGCCACATTACCAGGCTATAATCATCCGTGCTGTGGATTGCAGTGCTAAACTCCAGCAGTTTAGGCTCACACAGAACGTTTCCCCCACGACGAGGCTGGTGCTCCCTAGAGAAGATGGACAGCGCAGGTTAGGCAGACAGGTGTGAACACAAACTTCAGATGTTCACTGGGTTCTGCAGCCCCGGGAAACAGGTTTCTAAAAGAAATCAAGTGTGGTACAAATGTAGCCACTCACAGATCGCTGCTTTGTCACCCCCTTTTTGTAATCACGCAGCCTTGGTGTCACTTCCCTAATTTCTCAGATTTTCACTTTATTTCTTCACAGGTTGAAAAGGACTAAAAGACAATTTATGTATCTGTATAATTTGGGGTTTGTGTAGAGTGCAGAACATTTTTAGACAACCTAACTGGGGTGTGATAGATGAGAATTTATACATTTTTATTTTTTCACGATGGAAACATATTTTTTTTTATTTTGTCCTGATCTGGAAGGGGGGTTGGACCCGATCTTTGGAGGTCCCTTCCAACCCTTAACATTCTGTGATTCTGTGATATGTATTTGATGTGTCACAGAGCCTCAGTGAATCCTCAGAAATAAACAGTGATATAGCTGTTACTAATTTGTCTAAAATTAAGCAATCCACTTGGGAAAGCATTCTCCCTGTAACTTAAGACAAGAGCACAAATGGATATAATTATATAGGAATAACTTTCGATTCTGTCTTGGGTTTCTTTATGATATTTGGGAAGGAATTTAAGTTTAGCTAAAATATTCCAATTTCTGATTAAAAAAAAAAAAAGGTGATATTCTTAAGTTAAAGGATAGTTATACTACATAGTCTAATACATTGGTATAAATGGTAATGGTATAATACACCATATAAGAAAAAAAATAAATCATCTAATTCCTGTATCTTCCATTATTGCTTATAGCCTGATTTCATGCAAAACTGGAGTAAGTTATTAATAGCAGTGGACTTCCTGAAGATTTACTCTAAAAAAAAAGATTTTCATGTGCTCTTACTGTGCAAACTGAAAATCCTGCTCTAATACAAACACAACTGAACTGTAAACCATCTCATCACATCTCAGGTCTGTGCTTAGTAATGAGCGTGCTAGGTTAAAACCATCAGTACAGGCAAGTTTTCCTTTAATCAGATTTTCTCAAGACTCACTAATGAACGGGGTTTAATAATGATACTGAACCATTTTCCAGGAATTACTCCAGTTTGCACTCAGATACAGAAAGCCCACAGTGGACATATTTACAATGTGTGTGCCCATGGTTCACCAGGTCTGTGTGGTCCATATCCCCATGAGCTATCATGTTTATAACATACCTTAGTCACACCTACCAGGGAAATCCAAAACATGCTCCCTGTAACACAAGCTAGTGACAACACAGCCACAAGGACATTTCTGCTCAGCAAGCCACGCACAACATCTCTGTTAGGTCCTCTGCTGAGAAGAAAACACTTCCCCTAGCTCCAGAGCCACATAGACATTATCTTACTGCAGCCCTTCTTTGCTCAATGACAGTTTGCTGTGGACATCAGGCCCAAATACAATACAAACTGAATCCTCTGTGATGGCTAAACCAGTGCCATGGGACCCCAATTGCTGCGCTGCTGGGAATGCTGTGCCCTGGTGGCACTCAGATGCCACCCATTGCCAGCTTGTTATTCATAGCCACCCATTGCCAGCTTGGCATTGACAGTCACCCTGTATGAAGTGCTGTGAGTGGGAGAGGTGTGTATCAGCTCCTCCTTTGCTTCTGCTTTCAACCTGCAGAGATTGTGCCTTTCACAGCTCGGTGATTAAGGCAGATGGTTGCCTGCAGAGCCCAAGGCAAATGGACAGATGGGCTCTCCTCCCCTCAAAACTACAAGCAAGAGCTTGCTGACCTTGCCTGTTTTCTTGGCTGGAATCAGTCAAAAAAACTTTACTGTGTCTTCCATTCCTGCTTCCACTTCAAGTAAACTGGGACTGATGCAAATATTAGTTTTTCCCCGTCTGCCTGCAGAGACCTAACACCATGTTGGGGATTGCCACTCAGGGATGAGCCTGAATTATTCCTAAACTCAATGGTGCTTCATCTTCTTCTGAACTGAGGTTGCTCTCCTACTGCAAGTGTTACAGATCTGATCAGGCAAGGAAACATTCAGCATTTCATCTCCATATAGTCCAAGCTGCACATTACCTTTGTTCATGTTAATGATTAGATGCATTTATGATACCATAAGTGCTTAGAATAGCCTTCAGGATCCATATGGCTAGGGAGAAGGGAAGAAGAGATAGTAGGGAATATAAAGGAAAAAATTACATGGGAACATGCTGACCTCAGAACAAATTTAAACTGATGTTGGTATAATCTCTCACATGGAAGTAGCTCTGACCCATCACCTGGTGACCAGCTATATCTGATGCTGTTCCCCAGGACGTAGACATAAGAAACTACAGAGGGAGGAAAAAAATAGAGGTAACATAACCAGTGCTGCAAAGCACTGAGAAATTTCAACCTTCACCCTCCAAAGCCAAGAAGGGTGTAGCTGTGTGGAAAGACAAAATGCAGAAGTTCAGGGAGGGATAGCTGATTTTTGTCAGTCCCTTCTGACATAAACTTTCCTATGATTCAACACATGAAAGTAGGACAGAGAAAAAAAATCCCAAAATATCCTTCATGGTGAGAGATAAAAGAATCGGTTTGGTTCATTTACAACCTATATAAACCCTTTTCCAACCTCTGCAACACAACTTCAAATACTGGTGCTGTTGGGGCCGCAGACAGAGCAAGGAGACAAGATGTTACTTGATGGGACATTGAGGCCTTTGCATTTGGACCAGAAAGTGTTGCAACAATCTGAAAATTGCACCAGTTACTGAAAAGAAGCTTGTATAAATTTACTGGATTTGACAGGCCTGCTCCAAAGTCTTGGGGGCTTTAGAAAACCTTTCAAGAAGACTGGTTTGAAACAGGAACTTGTGACATAATTCCAAGTCAATAGCTTTACTGTAAATATTTTACACTGAGTTCTATCTGCTTTCCTTCCCTCTTTTATAGAAACCTTGCCTTGTGTCCTCTCCTTTCCCAAAAATCTGTTCTTTGCACTGTTCTGTAGTTCTACAACCTTGCACTCAAAGATGTGAAATCATCAAAAAAGAGCGAGGACTATTGCATCCAGCAAAAAGAGGAATGGGGGAGACAGACTACCTCATGGAGTGTAATTGCCCAGCAATACATGTTGGTGTCATGAAACTGATGTTATGATTTCTCAGTAACAACAGAGCAGACCCGTTGAACTGAAAAGGGAAACAATTGGCTTTTAGCTCACTGAGCTCTTTGACTCTGCTGAGCAAAAATCCCTCACCTACTTGCTGAAGTCAATCCTGAATCATTCCAGCTACAGGAATCACACAAGTGGCCCATTAGACTCCAACTACCTATTTGGTCTCCATATCAGGAGATTGTAGCTGAAAATGGAATCCAGCCTTGCCTACAGGGCTTGCTCTAAAAAAACGATTAGTCAGGGAATGGAAATCCAGCAGAGAGATTGGGAACTTAAAACCCCTCTTTAGCTCCCCATCAAGGGTGGGATCAGCAGGTGGGACCCACAATGACATTGCTGTCCTTGCAGAGCTTACAAGCACCCTCAGGCATGCCTCTGAGCTCCCAGCTACCCACATGTCAATCTTATTCCCAGCAGACTCTGCCTAAGGCAATGAGGGGCACCAAACTTTGCTTTAGGAAGAATATGAAACCATTCCCATGTTCCAAGCTTTTCCCTTCCTGCAACCTATTTTTAACTTCTCTCTAGAGGAAGTAGCATTTACACCAGTTTAAACCATCCAGCCTGCTCACGTGCAGGCTGCTGGCCTCTATTTACACGTCACCTCCAAAGCTTTCATTTGGCAGGCAGTCTGGAAAATGTCAGCATTCTACATTAACCTCCATTTCTTTTTTTTTTTTTTTTCATGCACCATTCTTAATCAGTGTTTAGGAATGTATTAACACGGGGCTAAGCCACAACGTTTGCATCTGAGCTTTCCTCATTTTCAAGGAGCTGAGCTAGCACCAGAGCCTGGTGAAGAGTCACTCCTGCATCAGTACCACCTGCAAGCCAGTGTGTAGCAGTGACTTTAACTTCCCATCACAGAATTTCCTCTTCTTATTGAATATACAATCATGGTGACCTTTTTTTTTCCCCTTCCTTTCCCAGCTCTAAACCACCAAAGAGTCAGTTGGTCCAGATACTGAAGCTGTTCAGAAACTTCTAGCTTAACCAAAGTCCTTGCCTTCAGGCAATGATGTAAACAAAAGGAAGCAGTGATAGTGGAAGAGTTAAACAACATTGAATTTCTCTGCAGTCACTTCAGGAATGAATATATGAGCTAGGTATTACTGAATTTCATATTTGGTAGATAAGTCTAAGTTTGCAACGAGATAGTTACTCTGATATCACAGGCTCTGAAAAAGACGCAGAGTCAAAGAGCAATGATAATCAAGACAAGATGACTTCCTCTGCTCTTCCTCTGGTGGCCCATCTCACCAGCGAGGTGCTAGAACGCAAGCATTGGTCTGAGACTTGAAGCGTGTCTATTTCCATAGTGCAGTCTCTCCTACACATTGCTACACTTGGAAGACATGTTGATTAGCATCTGTAGTTATGAAGCTGTAAAGGGGTCTCAAAATTCCCAAAGCAGTTGGGACACTGAGAAATCCATCCTCACCACTGTGCTCTCTCAGGGTCTTTGTGTGGTCACCAAAACACAACACCCCGCTAATGGCACAGGGAAACCTATAAGTAACAGTCAGCATTGCCAAGCGAACAACACTGCTAAGGATAACTACCAGAGGCAGCACTGTGACAGGGACAGAAGTTACTCAGACAAACTGTCAGCACACCTCTTCTTCCCCTAGATCCTTCCCTTAGGTTTTCAGCAGTACCAGCCCAATTTGCAGTAGGGATAGATCTGCATTGCACCTTTTGTTCAAAACAGTATTGCAGTGATGCACTGACATATCTGAGGCATCTTGGAGCTACCCTGCTTATGGTACAGGCCCTCCTCATCAACTGTTGATCTCAGAAGAGGCCGTAAAACCTGTATGGGCAAAGCAAAGTAAGTGAATTTTGTCTAAGCTCTGAGCTGCCATGGATCTGAGGTTTAAAGCTGTTCAGTATCTGTCTTGACCATACTATTACAGACATGTAACACACCTACACTCCTTATGCTGTATCATTTTGAGTGACCTACAGAAGGGTTCTCCAATTTTCCAAGTGCAGAGAATGTAGGGACAGTTGGTAACCTTCTTAACACAAAATAATCCAGGAGATATCCCATTTTTGGACTACTGAAAAGCCCCATCTACTCAGTGTTTAGTGGACAGCAGCTTCTGGAACCCTGAGGGAAGTGTATAACAAATCTCACATTGCCAGCAGTGCAGGAGAATGATCAAGCACGTAAAGGTAAGGATGATCTTGCACCTTCCAATTAGAAATACCATGACTAAATTCTACAGTCCACACACCCAACTTCTGGCTTCACAGACGTACCACCAGGGATCAGTTTCTTTCTGTTTTGAGGGGAAAAAATAACAAGGGAAGCTGAGCAAAGAATAAGCTGAAGGCAGAGATACCTTCTGTTTAAGTATCAAAACACCACCAACTTAATAGCCGTAGAGATATTAACATGTGGGGCTGGCATACATACCTACCTAAACTTCTCATCACATGTGTAGGTAAAACTTTGCATTTGGAAGCATTCAGTAGTCTCAATTCTAAACTCATAATTTTCATGGTGGTCTATTAAACAGAAGAAAAAAATAATCACAAAACAAACAAACCAGAGCAAACCAAAACAAACCATCCGAACAACAACAATGACAAATAATAATAAAGACTACACGGTGCTTATTAAGGAGAAAACCTAGATGGTCCTAAAGTGGTATATTCTTATTTTTGATTTCTGTTCTCACCAAAAGCAAGATCCATCTCTCATCACCTTCCTGTGTACACCGTAACACTCACAGGAGGTTACATCTACACTAGAACTAGACTGGAGCTGTATTGGTACAGGAGGGTTATCCTATATATGCTAGGCACTATGGTTTGGATATGCAGTCCTAATGGAAGTGAATAGGAAGCAGAGATATTCTCTTCTTCCTAAACACACAGGCCATGATAGATGAGAGAAAATATGGGGTGGCCCAGATTCCCTTGCTCTGTTCCTGCATGCAGTGATGGACAATGTACTTTGGTCCTCTAAACGTCCCTCCCCCCTCCCTATTGCACATCTCACAAGCCCTTGCAGAGCAAAGGCAGGCAGTATGGTCAGTAAAGCATACTTGGTGCTGGGAGATGAGGTCTGAGCATGGTTAAGTGCCTTTGCAATACAAATGATGATAACAGTAACAATAATGGTTGTAGCTCACTCAGGACCTCTTCTTTCCTTTCTAAGGCTGGGTGTAAATAATGTTCTTATCTTCTGAGAAATACCTCTGGCATCTCTGACTAGGTGATAAGTAGAAAGAAGAGAGACACTCTTAAACTGCTGATCAAGAGCAAGGAGAGTGATTAGCATCCTCTGGGGAACACCTTGTTGATGATGGCTGCTTTGCATTGTTGAGGGTGTAAGAAGCACTTAAATTCCTCCTCCACAGAGCTCTCAGCTGCTGATGAAGTCAGTTCTGCATTATCCCTCAGCACACTCCTTGTCAGGCCGATTTCTGATAAAAGTTTTTCTATTCACTGCAGTTAAAACTGCAGACCTCTGTAACCCTCCCTAGTTTGAGAAAGGGACATAGTCTGAATGAGGAAGGACTGGACTTAGGCAACACCCAGAGTCTTCTAAGAAAATAAACCAAAAACACCCTGAAGAGGGACCAATTAGTAGCAAGGCTGAATCAATTTTTGGAGTTTTCACATTGGGTTTTGTGGATCTAGTTCCATGTCAGCTGGATTTGATATGCTGGGTCTCAGCAGTCCCCTGGAATTGCCCATCAGTGCACAGTGCATAGCCACTTTGGGAGATGTAGCCCAGTTTCTGCCATGAACAAATTCAATCAAGGCAAGGAGAAACAGACACAGTGAAGCAGCATTGTTCCTACCAAGTCAAAGCCTGAATGAACACTCAAGCTTTCTGAAGCTCAGACTTATCCTTGAGCAGTGGATCAATGCACTTGTGTGTGTACAACCCACTGCATTGATTTGCATTGGTGAGTACCAACAGATCCAATCTCTCTCTGTCTTCACCACCCTCAGCAGTGAAAGTAAATGGCATTCATGTGGCTCTGCACTCACGCTGGGATCCTGTATCAACACACTGGTTCTGTAGTCAGACCTGAGATAGTTTGTCTGGGTAGTGCTGCAATGCAGACTGACATCTTCCTGCTGAGTTCTCCCCAGCCTGGCCCACAAATGACAAATATAAGCACATGCCCATTTTGGCTCTTTTCTACTGCAGGATCAAACTGTACTTTAAACATCTCAGAAAACTTCTCTGACAGAAGGTCCCCCCATCCATGCTTGCTCTCTTGGCAAAGATGAGCCCCAATGTTGTGTGGGTCTGGTTGCACAATATGAAAGAAATGCCAATCAGATCTTTATCTAGCAACAGCCTACATTTGGATAGTGTAGGAAGAAAATACAACCTCACACTTTCAATTACAGCCTACTCTTAAATTAGGCAATCCTAGCCTATAGCAATGATGTCCATTCTCCCATCTTTTTATACTTTTTATCTCCCCATATTATTGCTCATGTGAAACATCCATTTTCAAGCATGGTATTTCCCTTTCTAACAAAATGCAGCAGAAGGTTCCATAGGTTAATGATAAACTGGTTTAAAAAGCATTTACCAAGAAGCATTTTAAATCCATTTCCCTTAATTTCATTTGATGCAGCATATGTCTTGCAGTGCCAAGGGGAGATGCAGCTTTATTGCCACTATCTGCCAGATGAACATGTTCATCATCAACAGTGCAGGGAGTGATAAGTCCCTTATCTGATACAGAGAGACAAAACACTCCCTCTTTCTTATCAATAAATTGAGTTATCGGCCAAGTGAAGTAGTTTTTCGGTAGCCTTTCTGACTGGGTTTAGCCTTTAAATCCATACTAGAAGCAAATGTTCATGGATGTATCTTATGCTCATTTCAAAATGCAGCAGCAGCCACAGATAAGGATGCTTCATCCCACCAAGATGTCTGGTCTGAGTGCTACTAAACAGTTCCAAATTTGCTCTGATTGCTGGTAAACTACATCAAAAGTAACAAAAACAGTGCTAAAAAAGTAATACAAAGAGGTTAGAGAAACACAGAGGCTGTAACTGCATGACCAAAGCCTGCTGACATGAGCATCACTGATGGCTAAGGCCACACTTCTCAGTGCTATCCCTTACTCCTGTGTGCCTGATCTGAGACAATTGGGATCCAGAAACCTTGGAAAGTGCCGGTCCTGATCTAGCTGAGATACTTCACTATACCTGGCCATGTATGCCCAAATCTATCCAGAATTAAATTCACAGCATAATAAAGCTGGAGGGAAGTTAGTTATCAGCCATGTGACATTATTAGGAGACTGTAACAGTTGAATGCATGAAAAGGTTTTTTAAGTGTGAAGAGTTAGAAACCATTTCATTGCCTTTTTAGGAATCATTTTGATGGTATATTCCATGCTGGTGTGCTCTGTGCTGTAAGCACCTACTCCAAAAGGCTTTGCACAGAGTACTAGCCTTGAGAAAGGTGTCAGCATCATACAAATTCGAGCAGAGGACAAATGCACTCAGTTCTTGATGTGTTGGAGTGAGTACCATTTTGGTTGACTGTGATTGGAAACTTAACTTCATTAGGATAACAATGAGAATGATTTGTTCTTGACTGCAGAGACCAACTGTGTTCATTCCCAGGCTGCAAACATAATTTTTAAATGTGACTGTTGTCCTCCATATACCAGCTCTGAAAAGACATGACGATAACAGAGACTCACGGAGGACAGACACCTTAAGTCAGAAACATTTCATTTCTTGTAATTATCTACAAAATCCTTGCTCCAAGCTCATCTTCCTCCCTCCCTCCCATAAAGATATGATCAAACAGGAGCTCCATGATTAATAAAAAGGTTGATGACAAGAACATAATCATTTCACCTGCTGAGCAAGACAGGCAAAACCCATAAGCACTCTTGAGCTTGCTCAGCACAGAACCAGACAAGGCAGCTCAGACAATCTCCACCAGCAGTTTGATCCAGAGCTCTAGACTTTGCTTTGTTTCCAAAGAGTAGATTGCATACATCCTTCCACATCCCCCCCAAAAATCAGATACAATCACCTAATTGCTGCAACGAGACTGGTAACACCTCCAATCTCCCGTGTTTTCCAAAACCCATATTTACCTACTTTTTTTAGAGATTATCCTCCTATGGGGCTATTTTCTTTCCAAAAATGTTTTCCCATGGCTGAACCTGTTAATTTGGTAGTGATCAAATGCCTCATCTTTAAAGCAGCTATTTTGTAACCATCTACATTATTCCTGGAAGGGTTGTATACTCTCACCTGTTGGAGACAGGACAGGATTGTTGGATATTAATTCTCAAAGAGACAAGAGGTAATTGTAATAATGGTCCAGATGACAATAGTTTCAATAGTTTCCAGTCTCACTGTCAGCTGACTCATTCCTTCCTCCAGATAATATCAGATACACTCAGATATTTCTGAAGCTGTGCCTCCACAGGATGTGCCGCAAGAACTAAAGTGAGCTCTGTGCTCCTCTGCTTTCACTCCAAACCTGCAAGGAAGTTGCTACAGGAGGGTTTGTTTATTTTTATTGAACATTCATAAGAAACCCGTCTAATATCTTCTAATCCCACCCTTCTTTGCAGGTGCGATAGTGCTTTGAAGCTCCTTCCTATTGGGAGCAGAGCCTCTGCAGATTCCCTCAGTGTCACACCAAGTGGTGGGGTCCCTCTGCTCTTCAGGTGCAATGTGGAAGTGGCTCCACGTGCATGGGTGGGTAAAAAATTATTTCTTGCTGCCTTATGCATGAAAATCCATCCTGTGCAGGGCACAGAATGAGGAGCATCATTTAGAAACTCTCACCAACATTGGAGAGCTGGAGCAATGCAATGGGAGAGGCTCTGATCCCATCTTAGCTCTAAAGATCAAGGCTTTTAAAATTAAAGTCTTGACAGTGTTGGTACCTGAAAGGATCATTAAGTAGTTGCAAATAGCCTTAATACTTTAAAGAGGACTTAATCAAGCAAAGCTGGGATGTCTTGACAATCTGATAATTGCAGCATAAAATTCAGAGAATGCAGGGGCTATGGGGATGCATGACCGGCCTTTCAGGGTTTATTGTTCTGAAACAGCGCTTTTTTTTTTTTTTTTTTTTTGAGAAATCTAAATTATCCAAACCTTCAAAAATAACTGTTTATCTTTCACAAGAGCCTTCAAGATATTCTCATTTATCATGCACTTAAATCAGTGCAGATTTCCTGTAATTCACCCTTAATCCACAGATGGATAAAACTGTTCTACCAAGGAATGCCAGAACTACTGGTGTTAGCTTTGTCCCTCCCAGTAAGCCGTGTCAAGAGGTGTTAGTTTTTGTAGGAAGGGATGATTCAAACTCTACTCATATTTTTGGGTTTGCTTCAATGGGACTTAGATTAGTTTACAGGTAGTATATTCAAACCACAAAAATAGCTATCATTACATTGCTGGCATTGGCATTTGAAAATTGTCCTATATGCATCTGAATAGTTCTATATAGTTAAGCATAAACTAATCAAGGTCTGCCCTGTTTGAAAACAAACTAAAATTTGATACCCAAGTAACTCTGATGGTTTGAAAGAACTGGGAAATGAAACTATCTGTAAACAAAATTAAATTAACAGCTGTGGTAATTTTATCTTGCTGCAAAAGAGGTAATGGGTGCACAGGATGGAAGGACCAAAACTGGTGAAAAGGATTTTATTCTCTGGATTCAAAAAAATGTTAGTTACAATACAATGAAGATACTTTTCTGTCTTGTCATCCTGATGTCTTCTTGAATTTCACAATTGCATAGAACAGGATAAACCAGGGGAAATACATATTGATATATATGTGTCTAATGCCAGGCCACCTTTAAATAGTGCTAATGGTTTTGTTTCATTGAAGACTTGATTTCATATATACCGTCATATTATAAAATAAAAAAATAATACATTTTGGTATAACAATTAAAAAATGGAAAAAAAAACAAAAAAAAGTCCTAAGGCTGGATACTGAACAGGATCATTTCAAATTTCCTCTGGTTTGGATTGAAGACTGACGTTTGCAGGCCAAGCCACAGGAACCGTTCAGGCTCTGTCCTGATTCTCCTGATGACAAAACAGACTTCACTAGGATTTCAGTGGGTTTCTCGGAAGGACATGGTACTCACTACAGCACTGGGGGTGTAATTTCATATCAGCATAATTGTTTGTTTCCCTGGCTCTCTCCCCATTTAGTTTTCTTTTCCTTCCTTCTATGCATTTCCTTTTTCCTGAAGGAAAGAAATGGTCTGAAGTTTTCTATAGTGAGGATCATAGGCTGGCAGCTTATGAGACGCATGGTACAGAGGACGAAGCTGCCATGTTTACTGCAAGCACTCTCAGAGACATGGCTAAGAGCATGTGGGAAAGTAAAATAAATAAATTACACCAAATGCCACTTTCACTTACCCCATGACATCATTGTCTGAAGGTAGACATCCACCGGGCGAGGACGCACAGCCTTTGGCTTCCAACAACAGATGACTCTTTAGTATTTGATATGTGCTACCACTGATTTAAAACTAGCGTTATTTTATTTTATTTTATTTTGATACTATTGCAATCCTCACATTCATATTTTCTGATGACACATTATTCACAAAACCTTTTTCCTTCTGCAGACCGTATTTTCATTCTAAAGACTTGCATCCCACAGCTGGTGCTGCTATACTGGCTAGCCATGATGGAAATGGCAGTGGTGCTGATCCCTCTACGTCTTCAACGGGAGATGTATTTCAGTCTCTGTTTTTCACCACGGCACAAGACAAGGAGAATGGCCTTCCCAGATGTCTGCACTTCTCTTTCAGGTTGGGTAAGTTCATTGAGAAGGTACTTGTTAGCACAGCACATAAGCCTTTCTGAGCCTGGAAGAGGGGAGTAGGAAGATGTTATTAATTTAGTCAATGCTGTGCAGCTTGCAGAAACACTGTCAGCTTCTGCCCACACACATCTCACCTCCTATTGTTCAAGAAATTATAGCAGCTGAAAGAGATGAAAAAGTAACATGTTTTTTTTTCTGGGTTTTATTGTAATAAGGCAAATCCCATTCTTCTTGCCCCAGTAGTATGGGCCCACTTTTTGGACTAGGGTCCTATGGGGGACTGAGGCAGCCGTGTAGACATAATTCCCTGCAGGGGTGCTATTAGATGCACATAGGTGCACCACACCTGTTTTAACAGCTGAGTGCAAGGAACACGTTTGTTTGGGTAAACCTCTCAGACAATGAGTTAGGACTTTCCAGGATTAATAACTAGTTAGTGCTTCCCTCTTTATCACTGGTGGAAGACCAACAACCTGCAAAGCCAGGGAGAGGTCAAGTGAAAATTTCAGCAGAAATTTCTGAAGACATCTACAAGTTTCTGATGACCCTACAGTTATTAGATTCCACTGAAAAAGAAATTGCAGATGTCTCCTGAAAATAAAACATGCAGTAGGTGACATAGGCACAAATAACTTTACAAACTATCTCAGGGGTTTCCAGAAACAGATTGGTGTGAGAGTTTGTTCCACCATCTCCACTTCTCTCTCAGGTTTTGCTTTCGTTTCTGCTTCTCAAAGGTTCCCACTCTGCCATCACACATGAATTCCACCTGGCTCAGCCCTCTCACATTTCCTATTTACCACTCATCTCCCCGAGTCAAAACAATCATGTTGATTCTGTTGTCTCCTTAATTTTATAGTTGTGTATTTATTTATTTTTCCATATTGACAGCTATTTTGTAAAAATGGTCTTTTTACTGTAAATTTATACTTAATTCTTTTCATACATTATGTTCTTCTACAGCTGCAGTTGGGCATCAGAAATCAGAGCAAAACGCTTTTCTTCATCCAAGCTAAAATTGCAACATAAGAGCTGCACTGGTTACACCTCAGTGTTGGCTCCCCAAGAAGCAGTGAATTTAAGACCCTGCATGAAGAAATCCTGTAGAATATTCTAAAATTATTTCCTCCAAAGGCTATATTGTTTCAATAGAGTATTTCTTCCATTCCTCCTTTCCTGATTTTCCATTCATGTGAACACGGAGTATTTTAAGAGTCCATCTGCTCATGTTACTTATTCCTCACTTCAAGGCATAATCCTCTGTGATACTACAGTTAATTGCTCTGCCTATGATTATACCACAACCGTGAATGGGATTATGATTTTCAACCCTACCTGCACTGGGGTAATTTCAAAATATTTCTGCTGTTACCAGATCTGGCTGAACTTCAACAACTTGGAGGACATTTATTGTGTATCTGGCTATTCTGGTGCCATTCTTACATAGATAAAAGTGCCCACACTGCATATCACAATAGTTTTAACTAGATTCATTTGGATCTTGCACCATTCTGCTTGAGTTCATGGCTGCCTTTACTCATGTTATTTCCATTCACAGCAGCAAGTTCTACTATAAACCGGATGATGATTTTTAAAAATAGCATGATGTATTTTAAGCCATCTCTGAGCAAGGGTAAATTCGGTTCTGAAAATGTCAGTAGGTGAAGCATCTACATCATGATTATACAACAGGTCTTGGTTGCTTTATCACCCTTTCTGCACAAAACTGACCCCCCTTTACCAACAAGACGTGGGACAGGAGAAAATGGTTCAAATTTTGCTTGCTCCGTGAGGAGCTCGATGTTTGCAGATACTCCACTTGGCGAAAGGCTGCTCAGCAGAAACGGTTGAAGAATAAAAACAAAGGGGAAAAAAAAAAAGGGGGGTGGTGGTGGTATTTTTGGGGAGGGTTGTGCAGCCCTTGGCACCGCC
>JANHFX010026289.1:0-59519 GCA_027560015.1 Chloroceryle amazona
AAAAACCAACCACTTCAGCACCGGAGGCAGAACAGCAGCCTGAGGAACGCGGCGCTGCCCGCCCGGCCGGCCCCATGCAGCCCGCTATGATGATGTTCTCCAGTAAGTACTGGGCGCGGAGGGGCTTCTCGCTGGACTCGGCCTTGCCGGAGGAGCGGCCGGCCGTCGGCAGCCTCACCGTAAGTGGCAGGGCTTCTCCGCCCGGCCCACCCCCGACGGCGATGGCGGCGGGGACCCCGGCGGGGTCGGGAGGGGGTAGCCGCTGGGTCAGGGGAGCTGCGAGGTGCGTCGGGTTCAGCCGGCCCCTCCGGGGGTCCCTGTGTCACAAGAGCTGTCCCCCTTCCTCTTAACTTGGAGGTCCAGTGAATAGTTTTTCAGCAGTTGCAGGGGCTGATTAAACTTTGCCATCTCATCGGTCCTCATTCAAAACGCTGCCTTAGAAGTGTCTTTAAATAATGGTAAAAGTATAATTAGAAATACCAGCTTTACTACGGAAGTGTTATTGCTATTGGAATAATATAACAGCACTGGGGCCCAGTTCAGCTGGTTTTAAGTATTTGGGTTTTGAAAAGATTTGATTAGCTTTTCAGAGCATATGTCCCAGCAGAACGTCACTTTTCAAGGCACTTGTGAACTTCACAGTATGACCTTCAGAACATTTTTGGTAATATGCAAATCTCATGCACTTACACTGCACTGGTGCCTGTGCCACCTTCACTGCTGAGAAGCTGGCTTTGAGTTGTCCCAGCTTCTGAGGACTATCAGGGGTGCAAGAGTGTGCAGGAGCATCGTGCAGGGGACTTGCAATTTCCCCGTTGAAAATGCTGTCAGGAGGTGGAAACAGTTCTCTGTAAGATAATGAGATGGGTGCAACAGGTGCTCGGGCGGTTTCAAGCATGCCATAAACTTCTGCATGCTTACAGGTAAGTGTATTTCAGTAGGTGTACTTTAATAAGAGTAAAGAACGTTCATCGGTGCTAATGATGTAAGCTGCTCTGAATGTGTGAAATTTTTTGGATTATGAAGACTGTCTCCTAGAAAATTTTGCAGCATGTGAAAATTCAGATCACTTGAATAGAACCATCAGAATGCACCAGGTTGTACTGTCCTGTTGTCTTTATAGTAAAATCTGAAATATCCCTATTTGTACATGCTTTGCTTCTACTGGAAATAATTAATTAAATGGGACAAATTTGGTTTACTGTCCTTACATTTATAGAAATACATTCTTTTCTGAGTTCTGCTATAGAAGACTTTTATTCCTGAGTACTTGTACTTGCTCCAGATAATTATTTTTTGTTAGGAAAGTTGATCTGCTAGTCGTTATTTAATTTTGAAGTGTACTAATGAGCACGGCTGATAAGATTTGATTTCTTGCTGGACTCATAACAAATAGATATCCTAGTTTTCATATGCTTGAGAGCATCTTTCAGACATCACTTTTGGTAATGCTTGAGAATATTAGGGAACCTTTGACAGTCTTGGGAAGTGCCAAGTGCTCTTGTTTCCCAGAGGAATCAAAGATAATGAGATTCTCAGACACTCAGGTGACTACATGATCCTTGGTCCATATCTTCTAGAAAGCAGCACACAGTGAACAACCTTGGATGCTATGAAAATGGCACTTTTGTCACTTCATGTGGAGATTGTGTGCTTGATGTATATGAAAAGGACACAGGCAAATCCTAAATATTAATGAAGTTAACGCAAAAATAACCTTACTTTAAACTGTCCCTGAGCAAGACTTTCACCAAGCTGAGTCATATAAGCTCAATTATTAAAAAATAACCATGTTCGAAACTCTTCATGTATTGTTCCACAAACATAACTGCTTTTCCGGATTGTTTCTGTGTAGTCTGGTAAATGATGAGAAAGGACCACGGAGGCTTTTTAGCATGTTCAGTAACTAGTTTAAGTGTGGCTGGTTTAAACTATGCTGTTTAAGAAGTGGCTTTTGGTAAGATTATGGATTTTAATTAGCCCTCCTTATAGTTCAATGCATCCTTGTACCTTTAAAAAACTTAAATCTCAGAAGATCCTGTGGGAGCTGACTTGGGAGCTGTGGGCTCTCTCTTCAGCTAGAGGGGGATATTTCAGAGTGAACTAGGATCGAGTGAAAAAGCAAACCAGTTTGACGTGAACCATGTGGATGGTTTAAGATGGCTGTGATGCAAACACCTTGTCACTGTTAGTGATACCTGTTTTTAAGAAAACCTTTTTATATAAGCTGGTATGAAAAGGAATCAGGCTGAAGTTTTCTAATTTTTTGCTGGGTCATGAAGCAGCCATTGGAGTAAGTTCCCCAGGGAAGTGGTGAATTCTCCAACATTGGACACTTCTAAGATTCATCTGGACAGAGTTCTGGGCCTTCTTGTCTAGACTATGCTTTTGTCAAGAAAGGTTGGACCAGATGATCCTTGTGGTCCCTTCCAACCTGCTATTCTATGATTTTTTTCATACAGTCTGTGTTTGTATTTCTTCCCTTGTTTGTATAGTCAACAGAGGTTTTGTTTTCTCAGGAAAAATTACATTACATGACAGCATTAATTGTACTTACAACAGAGAACATAAAGTTTATGTTCTAAATTTAACGGTTTAATACACAACCACAGAACCAGTGTAAATCACTGTAAATTGACTCGTGCAGGTTAGAATAACATCACTGCAATTTTGCAGCAATATTCAGGTTAGAATAACATCACTGTAGGCTTTGCTGTAATTTAGACCATCTCCATTTGCTTCGTATTTATTACTAATGATAGCATTGCCCTAATAATATAATCGTATTTGTATTCCAAACATTCCTAGGCTTTTCCTTAAGCTTTTTTTTTAATGGACTGGGCTCATCTCTAATGGCTGCCTTTTACCTGTGATTCTGGTTCCAAGTAAACACATTGCCTTTTAAATGAAGTCTGGATAAGTTCCATTCAGCTATTTTCTAACAAAAATTTCTCTTTGCATAAAAAGACTTAATTGTGGGAAAAGCCCGTTTGCATCTGAGATTATGTTGTTCTTTATCCATTTGTAGCTAAACCGATCGAGTTCTGGGAAAAACGAGGAAAAGAAAGGGAATAAGGGAAATGGGAAAGGTGAATCTGTTTCTGAAGGTGGAAAGACAGCTGTGGTGTTTTCCTTGAAGAATGAAGTTGGTGGGTTGGTGAAAGCTCTCCGACTCTTCCAGGTAAATCTTACAAATGATTATGCTGACTGGACTGTGGAAGGCTACTGAGGTTAGGTTATTTGTTGGTATAAATCTAATGGCCGGTGGCAAAAAGAGTAGAGCACAGTCACACTGCGGAATTGAATAAAAGTAACTTAAAATTTTATGGACCATTCAACAAAGCATTTTGGGCTCTAGAAGGGTTTGCTGGAATAAAGTTCAACAGTGATGCTGATGTTCACACCATTCACTTTAGATTTCAGATGTGTGATTCTCAGCGCTGTAAATTAGGTTTGCAGCTGTCTGTGCCAGCCACAATGAAAGGAGGCACTTTGAGAGAGCAGTTCCGAATGTAAATTACATACACACAGTCAGGTGGTGGAGGCAGCCTTGCTGCAGGACAGTGTTTGGCCATGAAGTTAAATGCACCTTTAAGCACTTGCAGGGTCAGAACTCTATGTGTCTTAAGTAGGATATAAACTGTGATGTATTGGTTCCCATAGAAATCCCCATGCAATCGGTAGTTTTTGGTCAGACTGCTGGCATTGCACGTAGTCTACTTGCCTTGTTAATAGGTTGAAGAGGGCTTGCAGGAGTGTCTGAGGATAGTTAAAGCAAAGCAGTGTGATTAAAAAGTCTGAGGTTGCTTAGTCTGTGCGGTGCGGTGAAGAGAAAGTCAGGAGGTAACTTGGAGCCTACCTCGGACAGGTGTAAGTGTGGGAGCACTGTGCAGTCCTAACTCACAGGTTCTGGCTCTGGAAGCAGATTCCCAAGACTGATGTAGACACTTGGATTCCCCAGCCAAGGAAAAGGGCTGAGTTAGAGCTGTAGAAGGGAGTCTGCCAGAAAGCAAGGTGTTTGACAGAAGGAGGGGAAGCCTAAGTGAGCTAATAGGAGTTGTGGAAGGAGTCGTTTTCAGTGTAGCTTCTCTCCAGGTGTTGTCTAACTGCAGCTCTGGCTTAAATGCTTGAATGGGTTATTACCTGAAATCTTGGATTTACACATCAACTCCCCCTTCTTGTGAACGGGTATATAGCTCGCTCTGATCTCTTACAACATGTCTGGAAGATGTTGAAGAGTAGTATCACCCTCATTCATCTGGTCACTTACCAATCTGAGTACCATGAGGAGGAGTGCAGGGTTTTTTTACCTACCCAACCTAGGGTACATTAGGGTGAATTTGTTACGTGAGTGGGTTAGCTGAGGAGATACACCGTATACATACCTTATGGAGCATGTCAGTGAAAGAATAATGTATGTATATCCAGGGGTCTAAAGCAGAGACTGCTGGTTGGCCTTACTAGAGGGGACTGTCATCTGAACCAGACATTTACATAAAATACAGCACAGCAGGCAGGCAGAAGTACAAGCATGGAGTTTTCCTCAGTTGGAAACCAAAAAATATTTTTGTGGGTTCACTGAGTAGGTGATAGTTGTGAAAAGTAGCAGATAGTTTCTGCCTAACAAAAGAAAAATAGAAAAATCAGTCAATAGAAGCATTGATTGGAAGCAGTCAACTAGTCCAACCTCCTGTTTTGAAGCAAGGCTATGACAACAGCAGATCAGGTCAGCCATAACATGCTATGGTTGTCTGTTATTGTATGACACCCTTGGCAGACCAGCAGTTGCAGTGGGAGGGATACCCTCTATGAAAATATTCATGATAGAAGTATTTACACAATCATGTTTGTTTCGTTGTTTAGTTTTGATGGGGATGTCATAATAGAGAATAAATGGAATTAGATTTTAATTCTATTATTATTAACACTTTGGGTTATTGATAGTTCTGCAAGATAGATGAGGACTGATAAACAGCCTCATGGAAATATTTTCTTCTTCACATGTTCGTAAGAGATGCTAGAGTAGTACGTGTTTAATAGCATCTATTTAAAGAAGCACACTCAAATCTAATTAAATCTAAATTAATATTATGCTCATTGGCTAATAAAATTGCATTAGAATTTAATATTTATAGCAAAGATAAATATAAAACTGCACAGGATTTTTTTTTTTTTTTAAAATGATAGTGTTATGTTGTCTACTATAAGAGATTTTCTTGGTAGATAAAATTAAATTATTATTTGACTCTATTCAGTAAATATAATAGTTTTATTTTCACTTTCAGTATGCATACTCTTTTTTTATCTTCAGCATTTAATAAGCATCACTAACTGCATAAATATGAAGTGAGTGCTTTCAATGAAAACATCTCTTCATAACTGGGAAAAACATTAATGAGGAATATGCCATCAATTCTGCAGTTCTAGCTGATACGTCTATATCACATCTGTTATTTCATCTTTCCACAGGAGAAACATGTGAGTATGGTTCATATTGAATCACGAAAATCGAAGAGAAGGAACTCAGAGGTGGAAATTTTTGTGGACTGTGACTGCAGTAAGAAAGAATTCAATGAACTAATTCAATTGCTCAAATTTCAAACTAATATTGTATCTCTCAATCCACCAGAAAACATCTGGACTGATGAAGAAGGCAAGGCTGCTTCTTTATCGCTTGTTTTAGACACTGACAAATATTTTACAGAGATAACTCCATAGTCTTACGCTCCAGTACATTCAATTCACATTCTGTCTTCTACAGATCTCGACTGTGTCCCTTGGTTCCCCAGGAAGATATCTGAGTTAGACAAATGCTCACAGAGGGTTTTGATGTATGGATCTGAGCTGGATGCAGATCATCCTGTAAGTGTAACATAAAATTGTCTTGTGGATTATTTGTTCAGGTTATTTTCCAGGCAAATAAAAAGCCTGTTGACTGCTGATTCTGAGTACTTTTTTAAGCATATGGTTTTCTGAAGGGGAGAGATTTGGTTCTCTTCAGTAGCTTCACTGAGTTAATTTTCCTTTTCTGTAGTATGACACCCAAAAAGGAGGTCCTCCAGAAAACTTACTCACTGTTTAACAACTATGTCCCCTTTTGTATTGCTTTCATTTATTTATTTTTTAATTAACTAGAAAGGTTTCAAACTCTGAAGAGTTTAGATCAATGTGACCTTTAGTTCTACCACAAGTAGCTCTTATTTAAGAATTGATATTAACCTAGGTGTTGATATCATGGTTTTGGGTCAGGGTGGCCCCTTACAGGGAAAGAGCAATTAGAAAAGGAAACTAGAACAGCTTTAATGAAAAAAAACAAACAAACAACAAAAAACAGAATATGTACAAATATATACAAAATCAGTATCGAACCCAACCCCCCGATGGTAATTACATCACTGTCACTGATGCCATGGAGCAGGGACTGGGGGAGTCCCAGACTGGGCCTCACAACAGATGGGGGCTAAGTTCAAGAGCTCGATTCTGGTACCGGGTTCAGGAACACACACAGGGGGGGATCAAAGGCAGAACGGGCAGAGTCCTCCTTGGATGCCCTGAGAAAGGAATCGAAAGAGGACCTGAGCCAAGCCGAGCAAAGCTGGCAAAGTGGTCCAAAAGGGGAGAAGAGCCCAGGAGCCCCTAGAGAGATAGAACCTCCATATCCCTCTGCTTTATACCAAATATGATGTATATGGGCTGGAATACCTAGTTGGTCAGTTTGGGGTCACCTGCCCTGTCTTCCCCACAGGTGTGGCCTTTCACTTTCCTGCACCCCCCAATGTGGTACACAAGATCCAGCAGTGGCCTTGTTCCGCACACCAATTCTTGGTAGTAACTCTAAACACAGGGTGTTATCACTGCTAACAGCAGACACTGTGAAAATAGGCTGCTGACTTCAGAAAGTTCAGGCAGTTAGAAGAACCAAGCTGAAAAGTGAAGTCACTGAACAGAATGGGTTCTGTTCTCACCCAAACCAGGACACTTGGATAAGAATGAACTATGAAGGAAGACCTCCTTGGGTACTCAGGAGGTAATTACAAAATAAAACAAAGCAACATCTTCTTGTTTCTGCATGAATACAGCAGATGAGAAGGTGTCTCATGCTGTTTACTGACTTAGTGACAGGAGACAAGCCTGCGTTTCACACAAGCTATTTCTGCAGTATTGCCAAATGCTCAATGCAAAAGGCAGAAAAATAGATTTGTTAGTAGTTTGTTTCTTTTGGCTGATGTCCATAAATGCTTAACCTCTGAGTCATTAGATGGCAGTTGATTGCATGTATTTGTGTTAAAACATTTTCACTTTTTACAAAGCCCAAGTTTCTACCTTTGGACCACTGCTGAAAGATACTGGTGGCAGCTCCTTGTATCATTCCTAAAATAGGCAGGGTTACACTAGTATTGTAGGAAACTTCCAGCTGAAATTAAGTAGTTAATGAACTAAGAACTTTCACCACAAGAATGTCTTGTAATAGAATCAGATGAAACTCTAGAGGTGATAGTTTTCTTTGGTTTTGGTCACACACATTTTTGCTGGTGTTGACCAAGATGGTGAAAAATGGCCCTGAAGAGTTTATAAGTGACTGCAGAAAGACTGGTTTGCTGTGGAGAATTTTCCAGTGATGCTCTGTGTACTGTGGTGCTACAGTGCCTGCATTGGTTCCTCCCTCCTGACTGCAGAAACTCCTGGTGGCACCAGGTCTGGAGCTCTACATCAGTTCAGAAATGGCACTGCCTTCTGTCCTCTCTGCTCCAGAGCTCCTACAGTGGCCATGCCATGGTGGGAGCTTAGGCACTGCCCCTCGTGCCTGTGCACACAAGTGCACAGACATCATCATGCTGTCCCCTGGCAGCTCCACTTCCCTGTCTTTGGTGTCATCTGCCCATGTATCAGCTGTGATAATCATCATTGCCTCACCTGGTTCCCAGCCATCTCCACCCTATGTGAGCCCTTCCCACACTGTGGGCCTGCAGCCTGGGGAGCACATTCTTGGATCATGGTTTCTGCTTTGTACTTCTTGACGACAAACTAGGATTTACCTCACATTTTCTCAGAATGGAAAGGTCTGTTGATTACCTACAACTATTAACAGTAATTTGGTTCAAACAGAGGCTGTAGTGGCAGCTCATTCTAGCCTTGAGTTGTTGGCTGTGATGGGCCATTTGATACTTTTATATATTCTGAGCTGGTGCCTTCATTAAATACTTTAGTGCTCTGCTGAAAATCTGCCTTCATTTTTACAGAAAATGAAAAAAGACATTTGCATTATATGAATATATATTTTATACTTGAGAGAGCCCTTAAAAACATAATTTGCCCACCATTTGTTAGCCTGTGCAGCATGCTATGTATTAGAGATGGGACAAAAACACTGTAAAGTCTGTGACTGGCCTTCAGAGGCTGCATCTGGTGCCTGCCCTGTTCCTTATTGGTAGCACGTAGATGCCAGAGGACCCCAGAGAATTGCCCTATTACAGAACCAGTATAGCACCACTTACAGCATCACAGCCCTAGACTGCTCCATATTGGTTAATGTCTCAGATTTACTACACGTGTCAGGCTTTTAGATCCCCTGTGCTGTCTTCCATCATTTTTCATCTCTTGAATGTTCTGTAGCTGAGTAACTCAATGCTTGTGTCAGAAGGTATGAAGCAGACAAAGAGGCTCCCCTGGATTATATCAACTTTTTGCCTGTCAAAAAGCTTTCCTGTGTAGGAGGGGAGGCATGAAGGTTTCCTGCAATCCTCTGACATCCTCCCTTACTCTGCCCCAGAAGTGCAGATTTGGTTATAGGGCAGTAAAACGCCTTCTGAGTTTTCTGGAAGCTCGTACAAGTGTTTCAAATCAAACAACATTATTGTTCCATTCCCCTCAGTGATTTGCATCTGTGTATATGAGCAGTAAGGAAAAAGTATATTTTGCTTTTTAGCTCTGACGAAGGGAAACTTAAATGCACTTTCTGGGCTGTGAACTGTTGAACTTAGATAGCTCTTTGCCCTTTTTTGTCTTCAAGTTGGCCATTCTGTCTTGAAAATTGATAACTCTTTTTCTAGTCCAAAACCTGAAGTGTCTACATCTTTTATAGGTATAGAAGAGGTCTTCTAGTTTTGAATAGCTCAAAGGGCTGCAACTGGCTGGTGTGCATGTGTTATACAGCTCTTTTGTGCTTAATATAGAAAAGGTATGAGCCTACTGTAGCCCACAGGGTAGAGCCCTTCCTCTGTAACTTGAGTTGGAGCTATTTCCATATTCTCTGCTGGAGGCTAATGGCTCAGACCCTAATGTGTTCATTAAGATGGCAGCTGCTGAAGTAGCACCTTCAAAATGAGTTGTGTATGAACTCTAGGTGCTTGATTTTTCTAGTGAAGAAAGATGTATTAAGGGTAGGTAAATTATTCTGCTTTGTGCCTTCCTGGAGATTTCCATTTGGATTAAGGAAAACCTGAGTGAGATGAGAAGGAAAAAGTTTCTCATTCTGAACATCTTGGATAAATGACTATGATTGTACCTATGCACAAACCTGTCTTGAAAAAAACTCATAGGAGGCTTTGGTGCAGAAAAAGTGAAGAAGTCTTTATCTTCTTTTGCAGTTCAGTAGATAGTGTTAATCAAAATATAATATAATTAGATACTAAATAAACACATTAATGATTTATTTTATAATTCTCACAGCTAATTTTCTGTCCTTTTTGTAAATTACTCTCTTCTTCCTTGCTTAAGGGATTTAAAGACAATGTCTATCGACAGAGAAGAAAGTACTTTGTGGATGTTGCCATGAGCTATAAATAGTAAGTACTGGCATAATTCTTCCCCATGCTGCTGACTAGTTAGAATTCATGCTCTACTTATTTCTGCAGGATGAAGTTTAACAGTAGACAAAGTCATCCTTTAAACTTTGACTAGTTTAGTGTAGGCTATAAGTGACAAACCTGATGCTTGAAATCCCATTACATTTTTGGTACAGATGCAGGCAAGTAAAGCATGTGAAAGGGAAGCACTATCTCTTCAGCATTTTATTCATAGCTGCTTAAACTTAAGAAACTCTTTTACAAATGCTTGCACGTCTTGATGGCAAACAGATGCACTGCTGAAATGCACATATCTAATATCCCTATGTAGTTGAACAAGCTCACTAAAACCCCAAATTATTATTTTCTTTTCATGTGCTTACTATACTGGACGCTGCAACGTGCTATTTATCAATTTTGCCAACATAGCTCTAAATTTCTCAGAATTCAGTCCGTGGCTTTCTCTGCAGTTAGTGGAGCTGTTGCCTGTGCAGAAATACACTGCATGTGTTTTCTCACTTGATTTTTTTTTTCCCCCAATGTCAAGTCAGCATTTGCAATTTACTACCATCCCTGGAAGTTAGAAAACTTTCTGTGCTACCTGCAATTACTTACTGTGTTGCAATTTTCTTGTCACAGAAACTTTCAACTAATTCTAATCATACTCTAGGTTTTATTTGCAAGAGGCTTAAGCCCTCTTTCTCAAGGGAAAGAACATATTAATTTAATGTTCTTCTCCATTTTACCACACTTCTTCAGGTTTTTAATAATTCTCCTTTGAGATTTCTGCTTATGTTGTTTAAAGAATATGAAACACAAGAAATTTTTTCTGCCTTCACAGAAGGCATGTCTTGTCAGGAAGCAATTCAAAAGTGGATTTTTGAAGGCTTTTCTTTTTTTTATTTTCTTTTTGTTTTGTTTTCTTTTTTTATTTTTTAATGTAAGGCTAGTATATGGGCTGCAGAATGCTGGGGAACAGGAGGGTTAACTGCTTTGTGACCATATAATCCTAATTATATTTCTCCTTTACTTTTGTCCCATTCCTGTTGTTAAGCTATTACCAATCTAAGAAATGTGTAAGTGGTAGCATTGCTCCCCCTTTTTTTCTGCCCACGATGGCATTTGTGTATCTGGGTGCTCATGAGGTTCATCCAGCTCACTGAGCTGCTCCCTGCTGGGGCAGCGTCCTGGTTGGTGGAGAAGCTCCCTAGGCTGACCAGGTAAGTCCTAAATTTAGCCAGCTTTCAAATCTAAATTATGACAGGGTTTTTTTTTGTTTGTTTGTTTACAGCTTATAGATTTATTATCATTTTTTCAGTGTAATGCTTGCAGTAGAGTTAGTGGTTCTTGCCTGTGATTTGTTGCCGTGTGAAATGTCAAGCAGGTATCTGTGGGTGAGGGCAGACTGTGTGTTCCTAGAGCTCTTTCAGTAAGTTGGATAGTTCTCCATTTACCCATGATGGTGGCAGTAGTACCATCCATTTTCACAGCTGCTAAGTTGCTGGAAATAGCTTCCTCTCTTCTCCCTCTCAGCTGCCTAAGTGCTGTAAAGATAATGCAGCTGGCTCGCTAAGCAGTGGTCGGTCTTCTGTTAAAAAGGTGGGGATTTTTTTTCTCTGAAACTAGTGAGAAAATCCTGTAGAGTAATCCTGAGTATTCCCAGAAAAAAAATGAAGCCAAAACAACAACAGAAAACCAAAACAAAACCCAAACAGATAAAGGAGAAAAATATCTTTTTTTTTTATTATTATTATTCTTTATATTTTGAAGGCTCAAGAACCATTTCTGCAGGCACATTACAAAAAAAAAACCCAAACAACCCAAATGAGAGGTTATCTGGGTGTCAGATCTTGTCTCAGAAGTACTACTTCATCCCACTAATCTTTTCAAACCTTTAAGAGATGTCAAACTGTTCCTATTCCTTCAAATATTTTTATCCGAGGCCACAAAATGACTGGGAGGCTAGTTCTTAGGGCAGTTACTGAAGATGTGGCAACATCTTGTTCATACTCCCCAGGACACCTGCAGTTCTTACCTTAACCTCAGGGATGTGCCATACCTACTGGGCTGTACAGCCAGTCTGTCTCTGGGTGTGCCGGTAGAGACAGCTCAGACAGATGTTTACCCTCAGCATCCTACAGCTCAGCCTAAGCCATGCTGAGAAAGGCAAAGCAGCTCAGGGAGGACTCCGTACTACTACAGCTAAGCTGTTTCTCCTACCCATGCTGGGGAGCTCTGGATTAATATCGGTGTCTTGACACTATATTGCAGTCTTGTCACACTCTCTTCTGTCCTCTAATGGCTATTTACCTATTTATACAAAAAAGAACAGCTCTGTTGTAAGGACTGCTTCCCTTAGGGATAAATTCAGAGCATTGCCGTGAACCTCTCAATGCCTTCCAGGTAAGTGACCTTCCTATCACTTACTGAGGCTTGACGCATTTCTCCTTTTCATTTTCCATTTCCCAGTGTTAAAAAAAACAAATCCCCACTTGTTTTGTTAAAAAAATAGCAGAGAGATTTGGCTGCAAAGAGTTGGCTGCAAGGAATTGGCTCTGTAAAAAAACTGTTGAGTTCAAAATCCAGGATCAGCATTTCTTTTATGAATTGCTAGTGTTCTGTAGTGGTAGATTCTCTGCTTTGCTTGAACATAAAGAGGCCTCTGTAGTGGAGAGAGAAAGAAAAACACTAAAAAGTGAACTTGGAGGAGCAGATAATTGCTGCTCCTTGGTGTTAAAGGGAGAGATGTGTTAATAGAGTACAGCAGTGAAGATCAGCTGTATGAAATAAATGGACCAAAAAAAAAATTTTTTTCCCTCCTTTACATAGCTTCTTTCCTAAAGATAGTGAAGATGTGTTAATCTTGCTAATTAGTCCTTTGAGACTGATTAGGGATTGAAAAAGTGTTGAGAAAATTAAATCCAGAGGAAAAATACCGTTTAAGAGCGAATTTATAATGTGAGTTGGTGGTTCATGAGAATGGCAAAATGGAAAGATTTTATTTTAATAAGGGGAACTAAAAATTCCGAATAGGTTAGATTGTTGAATGATCTTCCTCAGCCACAAGAAAACTGGCTATGCAGGCTGGCCATTTCTGTGATTTATTGAAGTGTTTGAGTGCAAGGTGGGTCTTGCTTTTTGAAATGAGAGGGTGAGAAAAATGAGGTTTGCAGAGCTGAGTGATAAAGGCATAGGGCTTCCCTCAAGTCTGATCCTCTAGATAAAGAAAGCAGTATCGTGATCAGCTGGAACTAAGATCAGCTCTCTGAGACATAAATCCTATTAAGGAATTAAAGTTCCGTGAACCTTCAGTATTAATGAATTAACTGAAACAATAACTAAGTTATAATCCTTTAGTGAGCAGTGACCAAGTGTCAGATCCTTGACTGTGTTTATACTTCTCTAGTGACAGGCTTGATAGAAAACTGAGTCTTTCCATTTGCGCACACATTTCTTCCTCTTTGCTGGGCCAGTGCTGACCCGTAGTGACAGTAGAGTTCAGGTGTAAGGAAAAGGGACAAGGCTACTGCATGGTATTGTGGCAACCCCAGGCGGGTAGAGTAGCTAGCTACCTGCTTGTATCTGTCACATACAGTACAATTTAGAATAGCTGTGTTACATTTTCCATGAGCTGGCGGCAGCTTAAGGCTGATAGTGTAAAGGTGAAGACAGATACTAGACCTGAAGGACTGATTCCCACTGCAGAATGGGCGCAGAACTGGTGCCGCTTCTGTTGATGAGAAATGCTTCACTAAATGTGTTGCAATTCTTGTCGTGTCTGCAGAAGAGTGGCTGAAGGGGAACTAGTGGATGTATTGGATGTTCCGCGAGTCCTTAACAAGCATGAGTAGCTCATACAAAGTAGCCTTTGACTGACAGATAACTGCCATGGATCAAAATCCTTTGATATAATGAAAGGCGAGGGGATTAAATGGTAAGTTTTCAATAAAGATGAGGGGACAACCACAATGAATGTAGAGCAGATGATCCTCTCTTGTGCATGTAGGGACTGGGTAGCAGCAATTGCACGTGATGGGAGAGCAAATTGCTTGTTACCTCATATGGTGGAGACAGCACTGTGAACTGGGCAATGATCGCGATGGAGAGGCAACCCCCAGCAAAAGCCTAGCACTGCAATTCCCCTGCTGCAGTGGGATTCCCTGTGTCCAATACTCCATTCACCTTCTGTCTCTAATACTGGGAAAGCTGCAGCACTGGGCTGGGAGTGCCCATGTTGCCAGCCCTGTGGCAGGGGAGTGGGAGATAGCAACTGATGGAGTGGAGGAGGATCCTGGGAATCCCTTTGCCGAACTGTACTTTGTTACAGTGAGGGAAAAGAGGATACCCGAGGAGAAGGCAGATTACACAGATTACATACTAAGGATTGTGAACATTAAATGCAGAGAAAGATTATAAAGTTTCTAGGGGCAATTAATGATGTCAGATGATGGCCTGTGACCATGGCATGGGAGATTCCTTACAGCTAAATACAAGGCAGTGGAAATTAGAAGGAGCCCTTCAGGCTCTTCACACTGTCAGTCAGTTTTGAATTAGCTGTGACTGCTCAAGACAAATGGTGGATGTCAGTGACAGATTACCATGTGCCCTGGAAAGCTCTTGCTTTACAATTTCTGTGCATTTGTATAAGGGGAAGGAGGCAGAGGAATGCTGCAAAATAAAAAATAAATAGATATATTTAGAGGCTTCATATCACCTGTTGGCTTTTGAGGTAAGCTTCCTTATGATGTAGTCCTGCATGAATTGGGGGTTTCAAACAAATCTGCACATGTAAGCAACAGTCTAAACAATAAATATATATATGTTAATTAGACCCACACATTTCTAAACATGTAATTGTCTAATCTTCAATTTGTAAAATGCTAGGTAAGGATGCTCTGTGAATATTTTAAAGAGTGCATAGAGCCTGTGGTCTGCTGGTGGTTTTACTGAATCTACAAGTTAGACTGAATCAGGATCTTCAGCTAACCACTTGCAAAAGCATCAGTGGCAATAAATGGAATATTATTCTGATATAAGAACATGGCATATAATAAATCCATCTTTCTATAATGTGTACAAAGATTAAGAAATAATGTCACTGTTTAATAAGAAATACAGTTCTTAAATGAATGTAGTATGTACAACATAACATCAAGTAGTAATTCTAAGAAAAGAAATATAGCTGTAATTTTCAAATAGTTTTTAATAGTTTTAATAGCCTCTGTGTGCCTTTATCTATTTAAATAATACTTTCCACAAAAAAAGTTACCGTCCACAATCTGTTTAGGATCTGTTTGTATTCAAATGTATTTTGTATTACTTTATTTTTACAGTGGTCAACCCATTCCCAGAGTGGAATATACAGCTGAAGAAATTAAGACATGGGGGGTGGTATTTAGAGAACTCAGTAAACTCTACCCTACCCATGCTTGTCGTGAATATTTAAAAAACTTTCCTCTGCTGACCAAGTACTGTGGATACAGAGAGGATAATGTGCCTCAACTGGAAGATGTTTCTGTTTTTCTTAAAGGTAAGATTCATATTTGGTTTGTCAATAGATAACAGTTTCATGAAAACATTCTTTTTTGTTAGTATGAAATAAAAAGCACATTGAATGAAAAGACTCTCAGCTTTGTTGATGCACTTCGGTTTAGCCTGAAGTATCATTCTGTTTTTGATGTTCTTCATGACAGAGAGTTTGTTGAGTCAAAATAGTTCATGTATGCATTTGCAAGTACCAAGTTGAGGAGATTTAAACAGCTGAACATGTGCCACATGATGTTACCTTGCACAGGGAGAAAAAACCTTCAGTATGTGAAAAGATTATTGCTATGGGGTGGGAGTTCTGATAACCACAGTGGGCACCCCCCAAATACCCAGGCAGGGAAAAGAGGGAATAAAATGCCAAGATAACTGAGAGCAGGAGAGCATCAAGAGGAGAGCAGATTTGGCACATTGTTATATAGCCTGATGAATATGAATGAGGCTTTCCTGAGTGCTCAAGACCTCACAAAGCTGGTGAATTGAGAACACTTATGTTACCTTACATTCTTTTTCTAGACAAAGGTATTCAAACCAACTTTGAAATATCTCAGACTGTTTTCACTAAACACATGCCAGCAATGCAAAATAGTTCTTGTACGTAATAGGTGAAAATGAGGTGTGGTGATCTTCAGCCAAAAGTCTCTGTGTCATATTTGTCATAGAATAATTAAAAAGATCATTACTTGTCCTAAGAAATTGATATGATTATATATATAATATTATCTTTTATTATCTCCTTCAATTCAGAAAGGTCTGGCTTCACAGTGAGACCAGTTGCTGGATACCTTTCTCCCAGAGATTTTTTAGCTGGCTTAGCATATAGAGTTTTTCACTGTACTCAGTACATACGGCATGGCTCAGATCCTCTCTACACACCAGAACCGTAAGTTGCTACATTTGCTTTACTTTTGAAAAAATAAGCTCGCAAGATTCTTAAAAACCCCAGTTGATATTGCCAAGACTGAAAAGAGGAGCTTTTCTGCAAATGTAAAAATCAACTTACGCAGTTGATGACAAAACCCTTCACCTTGGTGAGCCAGAATTTAATTCAAAGGCTTCTTTTGGACTTTTAACAAAGGCTTTTAATAACTGGGTTATTTATATGGCAGGTCAAAAAATTCTATCTGGATTTTATTTCAGTGGAAAATGGAATTTTCAACTAAACATTTTGAAAAAGTGTCCAAAATTTTACTTTCTATTGGAGAAATAAGGAAAGAAGTTGTAAAAAAACCCCAAAAAACAGAAAATCCCACCAATCCCCAGAAAAAAAAGTTTCTTTTAGAATTATAATTTGGTCTTCTTGTGTCCCCATTTATCTTTTTTTGGGCCAGACTCCACAACTGAACTTCATTTCTCTTCTATAACACATTGCAAGCAAGTCGTGAAGCACTGTTCTTTCACCCAGAGAGGATATTAGATAGGAAGCCTGTTGCAGGGAGCATGATAGAAATGAGAGACACTTTAATTATGACTTTCATGGGACAGCACTGCAGCTTTTCCGAAACAGAATATTGCGAGTTTGGATGAAATATTTTGGCATTTGGTCTCTTGATGAAAAGAGAGGGAAAAGAAGATTGAAGCGATTGTAGTTCTTGTCTTGTATTATATATGGCGTGCTCTGTGCAGTAATAACAAAACAATACATGTCAGTTAGATATTATGGAGGTAGTTTTACCAAAGGCATCTGCTGATCTTGTAACCACAGAAATGAGATTTTCACAGTGAATCAGTCATCAGGTGGTTAACATGAAATCGTAGCCGTTGTTTAGTGAGTTTGGACAATTTGAATGTATTTTATTGTTGCCAAAATTTTCACAAAGGGTTTATACATACATATTCAACTCCAGTCCTGTAAATATTTGGACCCATGCCTAACTTTGATTTCATGAAGAGACTGCCAGAATCATGGAGTAGTATTTTTGGTTACAAAAAGATTAATGGAATCATATCTTGAACTGCATCTAAAAAGTCTCTGATTTTATTCTAGCAGGAGTCACCAGGTGGTGCTGTTACACACGTACCTACTTTTTTCCTCAGCACGTGAACTAGACAAAGTATTTTCTGAAATGCTGTGAGGCTAGTTTTGTGTGCGTGTTTCTTTTGGGAAGGAGGTGGTAATCCCTGAAGGGATTCATTCACCTTGGAAGCCTCTGTAACTAGAACATTAATCTCCTGAATTTGTAGGCAAATTACTACGATGTAAAATCCTGAAAGAAGGGCTTGGATATTTAATGCTGGACCTCTTTTGGTCTATCTGAAAATATCTGTAGATATTTCAAAAAAAGAAATGATACTTAGGAAGTATATGATTCTTCTCCTATGGGAAGCCAGTGCCTCAGATTACAGCATCTGCCAAGGATTCAGCAAAGGAATTATGACATTTATTAATTTAATACAAACTAGAAGAACATTTTCATCTATTGATAGGGGATTTAGTTGGATATAAATCCAACAGGAACAAAAAAGGGAAACAATTAAGTGTACTTCCTAGTTCATTGATTTGTGTTTTTGAGCCCCTGTGGTTTTCGGGATGCTGTTTACATTTGGAATTATGCAGTGTATCATAACTGATCCTTAGTATTAACACCAACTACTTTTTTGGTAACCTTTGTGGTCATGAAGTCTGGAAAGTCACTGTGTAGTAATAATAGTACAGTTAAGATGATTTTTATTCCTTATTGGGGCTGATCTTAAAAATCCAAGGGATGGTCTTAACACCTCTAGATATAACTGAGGAATTAAGTTGTCATTTTCAAATTATCTTATTGTCTTCTTGCGCACCTACTCATTGACATGAATTAACTAATGTGTATATAAGGAACTATAAGGAACTCCACCGGGAAATTTTGCAAATCCTTTTTAAAATGTGGGGAGTTTTTCCTTTTTTTTTTTTTTTTTTTTAATAAGATGGAGCATATCGTATTGTCAGAAATGTAGAGTGAAATCCTGGCTTTATTTTTAAATCAACAGCAAAACTAGATTGACTTCAGTGGGGACAGCTCTTCATCTTCCGCAGTAGCTACAATGCCCTGAGATCTGCTGGTTGATGTATGGGGCCATAATGAAGTTTGCTGCAGGTCCCTGCTTGGTGAATGTTGCATTTCAATGATATAAACCTGGTAAAAAGACTCCCTTTGACTTCAGTGGGCTTTCCATCAGATTTAACACCCAGGCTATAGAGCTAGATACAAATTAGAGAGTTCATTTGGTTTGATCTGTATCACTACTATATGCATTTTAAAACATTTCTTCCTGAGTTTCATTATGTTTCTGCTGCATTCACAGAGCTATATAGATTTCCTCTGTTCTGCTAACTAATTTACTCCAAGAAAAATCTTTTGCTGTGAAAAGTACATTACAAAAATCTTATTTTCTCTGAGCAATGTGTTTGAATAAATTAAAGGAACTTAATTATTTTCTGAATAAAACAAAACAAAAGAATCAAGCCTTGGTAGCTAAGTGAAGAATTACATTGTTTAGACTATCTATAAAGGGCCAGACTGGAAGGGAAATCTCAGAGGCTCCCGTGACAATCCCAAATGCTGGTTCATGGTTGTGCCTGGAAGATATGTGGGTTGGTGTGGTGTTTTTTTTTTATTGTTTTTTTTCCATATGCTTTTTATTTCAAGCTCCCCTTTCCTCTTTCTAACTGCACGTTCAAAATGCTACTTTGCATAGTATTAATGGAAGAATCTACAAGCTAAAGGGCATGAGAGAAATATGTTCTGCCATGTCCTCCTCTTGCCAGGAGAGACAAGTTAATGGGGCTAGGCTTTGTCTGTTCTCATTTTGTCTGCAAGGGTAGAAGTGACACAAAGAGCCTGTGTCTCAGTGCAGAACTAGCAATAACATTTTGCTTATTTCTTTCTGGGAATTGTGGCTTCTGCATAGGAGAATAGAGATGTAGACACTGGCTCAGGTACCAATAGTAGTGATGCTGTTGTAGGTGCCTGCCTGGAGGCAAACACGCTTACTTGAAGCCAGTCCCACTATATCTTCTTTACTCTTGTTATTTGAACTACTGATGTGAAGGTAACTACAGCTGAACTGATGCAGTGCAGCATAGGTGTTCTCAGCGGTGTTGATTTCTCCAGTAAAGGTGAGAATTTGGGTTAGAGGTCTGAACTTCCAGAGAATGGGCTTGCTGGCCCATTTCTGTTTTGGAAGGTGATAGTCAGAGGAGTCAGGTTCCTCCAGTGAATTTTTTGGTACTAGGAGTTCTCTAGGTGTATGTGTCAGACTGCAAACTCTTTTTCGCTCCTGTCCTTTGTATTGTTAGTGAGGTAAATATTGGAGGAGATGACAGAAGAAATTGTGACTGGCACTGAAATAATTAAAGAAGGGTCATTAACCTTTGATGATTATCCGCTCAAGTGATGCAAACTATCTCCTGAAGAAAGAGAGAGATACCATACAGAGACAGCCAAGTTTTCAAGTCTGAGTTCTAGTGAGAAAGGGAGTACTACCTATGCTATGGATCGTGTGGTAGGGAACTTTGATCATCTTGCAAGATTCTGAGCATCACCAAAGGATCTCCATTATGTGGA
The DNA here is from genome assembly GCA_027560015.1 of Chloroceryle amazona. Taxonomy (NCBI): domain Eukaryota; kingdom Metazoa; phylum Chordata; class Aves; order Coraciiformes; family Cerylidae; genus Chloroceryle; species Chloroceryle amazona. The sequence continues at coordinate 19,877 of JANHFX010026289.1, forward strand.
GATCATGAAAAATAAGCCTTCCTACCAGCCACTTTTGAAGAAATTGGGAATTTCCCAGTCTCTGAAAGGACATGCAATGATGTAGAAACTAGGGAGGAAAGATCGTACTTTCAGGAAGAAGGACAAGCTTTACCAGGCAGTGGAAAACAAATGCAAACATTTTTCCTTATGTAAGTATGATGTCTGGTGCTATTTGTGGCCAGCTGTACATGTCAAACATGTTTCATGGGTGTTGACTAGAAATATTGTTGCACAGTATACTTGAGCACTCAGCCTGTATAGCTACGACTAAATTTCTAGTCCATGGACCATGTTTGTTGTCATGCATGAGTATCTGTTTACCTCCCTTGCTTCTTTGGGAAATATGTATGCCTAGGAAGAAAGAGAAGCGAGATTTGGTAATTCCTCTGTACTGTTGAATGAATTACTCGTATATGAAATTGGCTCAGATTTGTCATGCACGACTTCAGAGCGGTGCTTGTCTCACCAAAAAGTGTGAATATAACGCGAGCAAATGTTGCTAAGCATCTGTCAGTGAGGTTGTCTGGGCTAATAAGAGAGGCTCGTATGTAAACCTTAATACTGGAACTATATTTGATAAGCTTTCGGTGAGGCAAACTAGGAATTGAAAAAATGCTAATATTCATTTGCATGCATTCAGGAACTACTATCTACTGACCATTTACCTAGACACAGTTGGTGCAGACTTTTTGGTGAAGAATACTGAGTACAGAGACTTTAAATTGTATAGAGGGTTGTTTTTCTGTTCATGATTTATCTGAAGTGTCAGATTCTGTGTCTTTTCAAACAGAAATAGTTCATAAAAGACAAATTGGATGATTTTGGATAGAAGGCAGAAAACTTGATGTTTTCTCCCTGCCTTTAAAACATTTGTTTACAGCTTAGGGAAAAAAAAAAAAGGAGAAATGTCTTTGAAGAGACAAAAGCAAAGAAAATGTCAGATCTGATTTTTAAAGGGAACTTTACTACCAAGTCCATTATTTTCTGTGAACAAATGCACCAAAACTTTTGGAATTGTTTGAGAGCTTTTGTAGGTGATGCATGTGCACTTTCGTTAGGTTGGTTAGCAGTTTTTTGTACAGTTACATCTGCAGTTTGTCATGAGTAATAATGCATTTACAGGTGTGGACAGCAGTTCTTTCTGAAATGATTCAAATTTTTTGCTTTTTTGGAAGTCTGCATGGTGAAAAGTGGACTGTGTAACAAAGTACTAGTAATTGAAGTAGGACCTCAGGCCTAATGAGAAATAAATCGCATGGAAACTGCTGTAAATTTTTCCCTGAATTTCTAGTGGCACGTGGCAAAATGTTTGGTTGTGGAGCTGTACCCAGGTGTGGAAAGGGGAATGGAGAGGAGGAAGAGGGAATGTGCTGGATTTTGAACTTGATTCACATGGAGAGAAATGCTGAAAATTGTACATGTGAGACATCTGGCTTTCCTTTGGGCAGTTCAGTCTTCACGGTACTAAGCCTGGAGGACAGCAGTGATCAGGCCCTCCCACTCGTTCTGAAAATGATGGGGAAATAACAGAACATGTTGGGTTAGGTGATAGATAACCCATTTAATAGAAGCAAATTATGTTTCTACAGGAACATACAGAGGAAAGAAATATTCCACTTTAAAAAACATGTTTAATGCTAAGATTTTAAAGTGAGGTTGGAGCCATGTAAAATGACTTATATTAAATTAATTATGGAATAATTATGGCATTAATTGATGTAATGACTCTCTTTTCATTTTCATTCCCTTAGGGATACGTGCCATGAACTCTTGGGACATGTGCCTCTACTTGCTGATCCCAAGTTTGCTCAGTTTTCACAAGAGATAGGACTTGCTTCCCTGGGAGCATCTGATGAAGATGTTCAGAAATTAGCCACAGTGAGTCAAAATCTTTTTGTGGCATGCTCTATCATCTGTCCTCCTCTGGTTGATGAAGTGATGTGCATTGTCTTATTAGAGATGACTGCATTTTCAGGTTGCAAATGACTATGATGACAGTCACAGAGCTTTAGGTATTTTTCCTTTTTTTGTTACTAAGAGCAATGCTGAACACAGTAGTCAGGGTTAGTTTTGCTTTTTACATGCAATAACCACCAATTTTCAGGGCTAGCTGAGATGGACTTTTTCTGCTTTAAGGTGCTGAAAACAAGTAAGCAAGGCAATTTAGAAAAAAAAAAAAAGGCATTTCATGTGTGCTTTCAGCTCTATGATATTAGCCATTTTGGCTCTTAGCACTGCTATTTCTGTACTCTCTGTTGTGTTTTGCAGCTGTTCCTTGTGCTGTAGTGTGTGATGGATTTTGAGATGATGTTGCATCCTTGCTGCTGCTCCTGTTGGAGAATACGTAGTTACTAAGCCAAAACTGTGCAGCATTAGATCTAGACTGAGGTCAAGTGCCTCAACAACTGTCTGTGAGATGGATTCTGTGTTGCGTCCAATGAGGCGCACGATCTGGAAAAGGTTGTCTGCTAAAGACATTAGATGCTACTGACCAACTGGAGCTTTCTTGGCCCTTGTGTGAGGGACCCTCAGGTCGCGCTGAAGGGCTCTGTCAGGTTGCCAGGACTCTCAGCTCCTGCCCATCTGTCAGCCCTGCTGTATTGCTGTTTCCAAATAATTCATATGCAGCCCTTTGCATTATTATATAGGTTCAGTGACCCTGGTCTATACAACTTACTCTGTTCAGTTTTTTAACTTAGTGTATGCTGCCTTTTGTGAATCTTGTTAAAACTCATGTTGCAAATAATTTAATGAACTATATTGTATTTAAAAATAATCCCATATTTAAATATTTTATCTCATGAAAAATTCTGTGAGATCCAGCAGAACTGTTACTTGAAAACTTTCCCAGCATACTACTGTTTTTCTACCCAAGAAATGCAGTGGGGATTTAAAAGGTTGGAAATAATTGTTGAAGGTGGATTCAAATGAGGTTAAATTAAACTGTAATAGTTTTGTTACACTGGCTTAGAGTCCCATGTGCTGAAAAGGACATTTGTACCCATTTGTTTGATTTTAATCCCATAGCCCTCCAGAAGAGGCCACATTATTTACTTCATCAAACCATCCTCACTCCTTAGTTACACTGGCTCAATGTCTTACTCGTGGTCAGTTCCTCTTACATGCTTCAGAGTGTGTTCCTTGGTTTTCTAACAGATGTCTACTGAGAAGAGAATGTTGTTTGTATGCAGGAGTCATGAAAGTTGTGTGTCTATTTGCACATTTGCTAGGAATAGAATTAGTAGGAAGCAGACCTACCTTGTCACGACCTGCAGCCTTAAGAGAAACTATCTAACTGGCTGTCCTGGGACGTACTTTGAGGAAAACAGAATGTCTGAGTCTTTCACCCAGAAATAACCTTGGATGAGATGGGCTTATTGCAGAGGACAGTGTTGGGACTGATCTGTTTTGGGGAGATAGATTAATATAAAGTGACCTCTAAATATTATATAAATGCTTTTACTCCTCCCCCTCACAGAAGTTCCCAGTTATGACTGACTGTGTCATCTGAACAATGAGCTGCTTCTGAATCACAAAACCAAAAATAAAAGAAGGCAGCTGAATCACTTTCCCTTATCACACTGAGAATTTGATATCTGAGTCAAAGTTGATTCCTCCTCCCATGCTGGAAGTAACTCTTTCAGGTGGAAGAGACATTTAGAGAGAGACGTAGGTAACCCAGGTGGTGTTATTTTCTGCAGAAGCACAGTGAGGGGCTCTACTCCACTGGGCCAGGTGCTTGACAAATACAGAGATGTTACTTTCCCTAAAATTTGCTACGTAAACAGGCAACTTGAGAGCAAGTAGAAGGAACGTGTTGCAGCAGTGAGGGTGAGGAGGCCAAGAAATTCATTCAGCTGGGCAGCAAATGTCACCTGAGGTGCTATTAACTGACTTTTGCAACATTCAGTCCCATTTCCATCCTAGATAAAAACGAGCTGAGAAATGCCAGCCAAGAGCCTTAACATGGAAAAGCAGTGCAGGTTCCAGCAAGGCAACTTCAAAGTAAATAGAGAAACAAATGAACAGGGAGAGAACATGCATATTAATGAGCCTGAAGCAATATGCCCAAAGCAAGCTTGCCATTAGCATGACCTGTTTCAAAAGGTAGTGACATTAACAGCTGAGCCATTACAGGGAGTACAATGGCTTCAGGAAGAGAGGAAAACACCTCTTAGGAATTCAGACCAGAAAGGGAAGAATTATGACAGGTGATTTTATAATGTTTTGCTCCATTCTGCTCTCAAAAGCCACCGCTTGACCTCCTTGATAGATCTGCTTTTTGTGCCCCATCAGTCCTGAGCTGCAAAGGAAATGTGCTGGTGTTTTTGTCCCTGCAGAGCTGACACGGTGGATGTACAGCAAGCTGGAGCCTAGTCCCTGGCTAGACGAGAAGTGTTTGCTAAACTGCAATTGGTCATATCTGTGCAGCCCCACTGAGAGCAGGGATTAAATGGGAGAGCATTGCAGAGGCCCCGGTGCTGGCCAGCTGGAATGGGGAGGATGGCTGCAGGTGAAGAGGGTTGAATGGGAAGGATGCAAGCTCCCCTCCTTCTCTTGTTTGAGTCTGGTAGTCAGATGGAGGCAAAGAGAAAGGAATCGCTTCTGCTTCTTTTTAAACTTACTCAGTCTTTTCATGAGGGTGGAAAATTGAAAGAGCCAAAGGACTGTCTTTGCAGGGATTTTTTGAGAGATGCCATTTAATTTTCAATTTATTTTTTTTTTTTTTTTAGGAAAGTAAAAAAGAGGGAAGACACAAAAACTAAGTGACAGATACTTTACTGAAATGAACCAAGACATTGGCACAATCCACTTTTTTGATTGTAGCATGGTATAATGTGGTTACTAGTTTAGCAAATACAATATTGGTCATGCATGTCTGAGTGCTAATTAGCAGCAGCAGCACTAATGTCTTATGTGACTTTCTAAAAAAACTTTTGAGTTCATTTTTCAAGCATGCTTGGTCTTTCACATAGTACAAAAATAAAGACAGACTCTCTTCTCTGTTTACCTATCAAACCATAAGCTGTAGGGAGGACCTGACATGAGGTGTTTCAACTAATTTATATAATATATCATTTACAACACATTTAATAGCATGTAACACAAGGTTTTGTCAGGAAAATGGTACAAAAAATATACCTTGGTTTACACTTCATTATTGTCTTGTAATTTGTGGACTTGAGAGCTAGAGAGCAGCTCTCCTTGTAAAGCTGCAAGTTGATAAGCAGGATCCTGTCTTTCTTGCTAACAGGAGAAATGACTCGCAGCTCCCGCTGAGTTGTTTCAGCGCAGCTCAGGTTGAGGTATGTATAGGATGCATTTGTGTATATAAAATTCCTTGGGCCACATTAACTGGTGGTGGCTTAGAAAAGAGGTAAGCAGAGTTTCTTTGTGTGCAGTTTATCACCAAATCTTTTCACCCAGGAATTTGGTCATTAGGGCCTAATTAGTTGCACTAAGGTTTTTCCCAATTGTTTCTTACTGGAAGCTACATCTAAACCTTCAGTTCTCTAGAACTGTAAATTGTCACATTTTCTTCTTTCTTGCTAATATTTGTTCTGGTATTTTAACATCATGGGGTAGTAGAAATCAAAACATTTCTTTTGGTTTTGCTATCCTTTGCATGGAAAACCACAATAGCAAATTGCTTCTGAATTTGAAGGAATTGTGTGATGAGGTCTTAGATATGCATTTCAGGCTTGTTATGAATCTACATGTTTTACCTTGCCCAGATGATGACTGAGGCCAATGGTTTATTTCTAAAGCTGACTTTAAGTTATCTGTGTATGTATCTCAAACAAAATATTAAAAAAAATATATGCTGAGATAAAAAACCAGTGTTCCAAACCACCTCTCTGGGAGAAGTCAGTAGTAATTCCTGTGAGCTTACTTGTCTGTCTTCCCTCAGGATCTATGTTATCTGGCCTTGTTGGTTTCATTCTAGTTCTCCCACGCTGAATAACTGGCACATAATTCAGGACAATTATATGTTATGTTTGCTGAGGAGATAACCAGAATGGAAGAAACAGGTGCATTGCAGATAAAGACTGAGTTGTATTTGGTAACTTAGGTTAGATACAATGTTCGTGGTCTCACTAGACAGAACAGACTGTTGCAGTCTCTCATCTTCAAAACAACAGATTAGATTTCCCAGAGGGGCTATTTGCTAGTGCTAGGCCGTAAGTACATCTTGTGAACTGGATTGCTTTCTTCCTCTTATGAATGAACAAGTGGAGCTGAGAAGACAACTGTGGCAATATTTGAGATTTCTAATATTCCCACTGTGCATTTGAAAAATCAAGACTTCTTGCATGTTTCTCATTTAGAGTTGCAAAATGATAGACAGTGAACTAACCACTGTTGTAAGTCTGTGATGAGCTCCCTTGCTGAAGCTGTTCTGCCACATAAAATTAATTATGTATTCTCCAACTGAAACCTGGTATTACAGTGCAAGAGATGTGACAGTCACTGAGCATATTGAAGCTTAACATTCAGATCTGTCCTTGGTCTTTTTCTTCTATCCCAATCACACGCCATGATTATGTGACGAATGCCAAGAGCACGCATGGGTGGTACCCTAAGTCCAGTGGTGACATAATGGAGTTTCTTGCAAAGGAGCTGCTTCCAGCTACACATGTAGTTAATAAATACAGGATCTGCAGCATGAAGAGCTGGGAGTGAGTATGATTTAAAAACAGCTTGAATAAATTTTGACAGACTTATGGGAGATATAGGAAAATACTTTGATTTGGGATGTGTGTCACTTAGGGAGATGAACGAATTCCCAGGGTAAAAAGCTAGGGCTATAAAGCTGAAATCAGGTATGATGGATCACTGTAGCCAGACATTGTCCTGCAACACAACATGAGACTGGAAATACTGTGATCTGTATTGTTCATCAGTAGATGGCCTGGGCTATGTTTCCATTCCTGACTTTGACCAGGCAAAAGCACCCCTATGCACATGTATTTGGAAATTGCCCAAGTGCAAAATCTGAAACTGATAAAAGTAGCAGGCGAGAAGGCTGCTGAAACCTTGTGGATTTCTTAATCATTTGAAAGTCATGCAGGTCTGTTTGAATCAGGAGAGAAGGATAACTTACTGATGGATTGGTGAGGTGTTACTGGGCACACTGACTGCTGCTCTAAAAGCATGCCCTAATTTGCGGTTTTGCTCTGTGTAGTGTTCTAAAGGAATTAATAACAGGCAATGGTCTCCAATTTTTAAGGATTTCTTTCAGCAGTACTTCTTGATAAAGCAGCTGAAGCACTGATGTCAAGTCCTTCCTACAGTATGTGTAATCAAATAGGTGAGCAGAAATGATAGTACGTATATCACAGAGAAGGACTAAAGGGTAAAAACCTTGTAGATTCCAGGAATCAATATTTAATATTTTAGAATACTGCAGTGTTCCCCTGCAGTGCATTTTCACGGTCATCACATGAGATTCATGGCACAAGAACAAAATCTCAGCAGCAATACCTAACTATCTTTGTAGCTCACAAACAAATGGCTCTGCACTACATAAAAATAAGCTAGTACTCCAGAGAATTTGCTACAGGGAGAATTTGAAGTTTTGTTGCTGAAATGGGAGCAAATGCTCAATGTTTTCTGGAGTACTTGAGACAGTTTGTTGAGGCCTTTGTTCTGGGTTTGGAGAGAGTCTGTTTCCAGGTTTGGATCTGTAAGGATTGCTGTGTGGTCAGGCCACATGGTTGGTGCCTTGTGCCCAAGTGAAGTCATAAATAGTTGCTTAGAAGGGATGTAAGAACAGGATGAGCATATTTGATACTTTTCAAATGTTTTCCAAGTTTCTGCCCACTCAGAAATTTGGAGAACTCTTGAGCCAAATGTGGTTTCTATGTATCTAATTATCCTGAATGGATTTCAGTCCAGAGAGAGCAGTTTATCTTTGAAGACATTTAAATTTTTAGTACCTGGAGTAACTTTGGCAAAGAGCTCTAGGGCTCATCTATTCCCTCTCTGGTGAATTATCTTTTAAACTGATTCCTACTAGCATTTTGTGTTTGAAGAGAGAGGGATCAAATCTTTCCTATACACTTTCTCTATGCCATCATGACTTTACAGAACTGTTTCATTTTCTGCCTTTGTCGTCTCCTGTTCTGGATTGAAAAACAATTGTTTATTTAGTTATTCATCATATGGAAGATACTCTGTAACTTGAATATATTATTCCTTCTTGGAACCCTTTCCTCCTTTCCAGCCAGAACTGGGATAGAAGGAGTGAGGATATCTTAATTACCAGGCTGGGGAGTGGGGTAAATGAGCAGTTTGAACCCTAATCTGTGTTTTGGTTAAGAGCAGCACAATGGAGTTAAACAGGTTTCGGATGTGCTTGATACAGAATTGGGAGTGTTTTTTATGTCAGGAAGAGTGGACCTGATATTGTAGAGCTGACATGGTTTGCTGCTTAGGAACAGGAGAAATAGGCTGCATGCAGGAGAGGAGTAGGATTCAGTGGATCCATCTGCATCAACCTGCATTGCTGTTCAAGGATGTGAGTCCCTGCAGTTTCTGATCAGCAGAAGGTACATAGGGGTGATTCTGCTACTGAAAATTCTGAGAGGAGTAGTAATTTAGGTGGTGGAGAAATTGTTGTGTCAGTCACTGCAGTGAAGGTGGGAAGCTGGACTAATACTGAAATTGTGGTGGCTTTTTTTTTTTAATTTGTAGAGGATGGTATAAAATACTGGTTTACAAAACATTTTAAGATACATACGTCCTGCTTTAACTAGTTTCTGGGCTAAGTAGGTCAACAGAGGATGTGTTACATCTGGAAACTATGTCACTCAAAGTTAAGAACATGAAGGAGGGTTCACCTGTTGCTATGAGGCTGTTGCTATGAGAGTGCCCCATTGGTCAGGTCAGTGACCTGCTTCTTAGGAGGCTCTCGGGTTCCCTACCAGACTTGCACTCACAAATAAGTAGAAATAGTGTTGTCCTCTAACATGCTTGTATGTATGTATGTATGCTTGGGCCCAACCCTGTAATGAGGAAACTAGATACAAGAGAGAACTAACTTGACTTAATTGGGATCGGGGAAGAAATTAGAAATTTCACTGTAGAAATCATATAATTTCTTTTAGACAGAATGTGGTTTATGAAGATCAAGCCCTAAGCAGTTAGAAACACTAAAGAAAAAAAGGCTCTAATAAAATAACAAATTACAGTGATACATTGGATTTCTTTTTATTTTTTGTAGCATTGTTTCCAGAAGTGGTTAGATCATGATCTGTGAGGTTACTGAACTGAAAATGCAAATTTACATGCACACAAGTAATACTTTCTGACATATAGGTTAACAAGAGAGTGGTGCAAATTTCACACAGCACTGACTTGCTAATTACGCTTGTTTATTTTCTGAAGCAACTTCATTTTCATTAAGAAACTGCAGATTCTGCAATAGTAATCTTTCCTGGTAGTTCAATAGCTCACACTCTGAATGTGCTCTGCTGCTACAGTAATGAAAGTGAGCCTCAAAAACGAGCTCGGGAAGAATTTGTGGAATTTAGGAGTGCACACAAGCAGCAATATCTACCATTTGGTGTCGGATCCAGTTGAGATAGGTTGATGAATAGGTGGAAGTAGTTTCTGAATTTTGATATTTTTTTTTCATATTTGTTTTCTCCTTTGTCTTACAGGAGGAAATATATTAGCAAAAATGCATAAAGTGTCTTTTAGAGAACATATGTAACTGAGACAAAAGGAAGGAGTCAGCATAAGCTTCCAGGAAGTAGCAATAGCACAAGCATTTTGGGTAACAGCTACAAACAAAGCACATAAATTACAGGAATAAATGTTTAAATAAAGAAAATGTAGGGAAAAAAAGTGGGAGAGGAAAGGTGTGGGGTATATTGCTACTGCTATTCCTAACTGTCCCTGCGTTTTCCCCAATATGTTGAAGGATACTGACACCGCTACACTTACGTTTTCTTTACTCCTAACACCCACGTATGAAACTCACTCGTAAAATGTATACATTCATGTATAGTCCAGAACTGCAGGGTTCTCATGCTACTACAGGTTTATTTGTGTGCTACAGTATGTCCTATACTATGTGTGGCCAGCAGGCTGAGGGAAGTGATTCTCCCCTCTATTCTGCTCTGATGAGACCCCAGCTGGAGTACTGCATCCAGCTCTGGAGTCCTCAGCACAGGAAAGACATGGACCCGTTGGAGTGGCTTCAGAGAAAGGCCACAGAAATTACCAGAGGGCTGGAACACCTTTCCTACAAAGAAGGGCTCAGAGAGTTGTGAGTTCAGCCCGGAGAAGGAGAGACCTTATTGCAGCTTTTCAATACTTCAAAGGAGCCTGTAAGAAAGATTGGGGGCAGTCTTTTTAACAGGGCCTGCTGTGACAGGACAGGGGGTAATGGTTTTAAACTAAAAGAGGTTCAGACCAGATACAAGGAATTTTTTTTACAATACTGATGGCAAAACACTGGCATAGGTTGGCCAAAGAGGTGGCAGATGCCCATTCCTGGAAACATTCAAGGTCAGACTGGACTGGGTTCTGAGCAACCTTCTCTAGTTGAAGATGTCCATGCACACTGCAGAGAGGTAGGGCTAGATGACCCTTAAAGGTCCCTTCCAACTTAAAGCATTCTATTGTTCTATGTTAAGAAGTATTCTCAGAGGAACATATAGGTGTTGAAGCAAACCAACAAAGTAAATTTTATAACACTCCTTGCTTTTTCTATTGTGTTTGCTTACATACTTAAATCTGTAAGATTCTGTAACATACCGTGGTAATTATTTGAGTTATTTGTACAAGATGTGGAGATCCTCAGGTCTATTGGGAAATGAAAGAGATCAGCATGTGGCAACTCATTTCAGCCATGTCTAGGTCTCACTTAAGACTGAGGGAATGTCTGTGTGTCTGTGCTGTGGGTGCTCAGGTGGAGGAGTTCATCCCTGCTTTCCATGGAGCCAGAGCAGCTGAGAAGTGCTGTGCAAAAAACGTTTCAGTGACTGTGGGTGGGGTTCTCTTGGGAGCAGTTCCCTTAATGCAGCTGCCCATCATCTGGCTGGGACCTGCAGTGCTCTTGGGGTGTGCTGGCTCCAGGTTCCTCTTGCCCAGGGATCTGTGTACCGTGCTGAACTGTGCAGTGCAGCCATGGCTGTGTGGCTGTGACACTGTACACCCAGCCCTCCTTTTGGGCATTGATGGGCCCAACAGGAGAAGAAAGTCCAGGAGATTCTGCTTTCAGGTGGAAACGGAAACAATTGTGTGTAATGAAGAAAGTCTTCAAACCATGCACTTACATTTTTAAGGTCTGGAATATGTCAGTAAAAATTCTGCTTCCAGAAGGGACATTCATACATGTAGCTACTATGCATAAGTGAAATACTGGAAAGAGTCTTAAAATCCATGTCTGTACAGAGCTTAAAAGATCCTAACTTAATATTCACAACTATGCACTGATATGAATTGCCTTAAATACTGGCTCGAGGACTGATTGTAGCACATGTGTTCAGTCTAATTCTTTCACCCAGCATGTTCCTGGGTATTTTCTTCGTATGCACATATGAAAGCATGGATCTAAGACAAAATATGGCTGGTATCCATAAAAAGCTAACTCTGCCTAGGGCTTAATTGCTTAATGCTGCAGCTTTGAAAGTGGTTCTTGTGCCTGTCATCATTTTTCTATCAAATGGCATCAAAGTGGTGGATAGAATGTGGTCCTATAAATTTTTAATTGAGATATTTTTGGGTGATCTACCATAATGATGTTGTAAGTATAGCTTAATTACATATTTATAGGTCCAGCTCCAGAAGGCCAAGGGGAAGTTCACCACTGCTTTCAATGAGTTGAGATATGTGGGCTAAATACTACCTTCAGTTCCATGTATACAGTCTCCTAAATGTCAATAAGGTTGTACACATGCAAATGAAAGTAGGATTTGTTGCTGTAAAATTAATGTTAATAATTTACTTGCCAAAACCTGTCATTTAGGAATATGGGCTTCTGTATGGAAAGAATTGACTCTGGAGGACACATTATTTTGCAGTTGTGTCTCCTTCTCTGTCCAAACCAAGCTCATATGTTACAGCACAGAAAAAATTCTGGTAGCTCCTTCTCAGAGCTGGCAGGCCTTCTGATGTTATTGTATAAAGGTTTTTTTTTTATTTGTTGACAGTTTTGGAAAGTTAAAGCAAATACTCTAAACCTGAGAGCACTGACAAAGCCAAAGAAAACTTTACAGAGAAGTTCTTTGTGTCTGATAATTTTTGTTTTGATTTGATTCCAGCTGTGGCTGAAATTGTCACAGTGAAAGGTCAACAGAACATCAAGATGATGGTGCTGTTTCAGGCACACCTTGAACAGCCCCCCCCCCCCACTATCTCCATTTGTTACGTTCAAGCTTGGTTTGAGATTTTACTTTTGCATCAGACAAAGCATCAGTTTTGACTGGAGAACCTTGTTTCAGTTAACATCTGTAAGCTTTATATTTTATGTACATTATAGAGAACTTTCTATAGGTCATCATTGTGGCACTGATAAAGACAGTGTCTACAAGTGCTAGATAAAACAGTTTCAACTTGGAGCTTTTTCAACACATGCCAGAAAGAGTGGGTATTCCTAGGTTATCCTTATTTCCCCATAAAACATATTACTCTTTTTCTAAAGATTGTTCTTCCCTGCCTTGAACTGGTAGGTTGTAATTGCTACAATTATATAGTTAACTATACAGAAGTGGCTAAAATTATAGTTTAACAAGACATTTTACACTTCCAGAATATATAGGATCAATAGGATTAATTTTTCAACTTTGAATAAACAGTTTATGAACAGATCCATATTATCCATTTGCAATGAATTTAGGACCTATACAAGCACAGCAATCTTGCATTTCAGTGGGAGCCTGATCACTAATGACCATTTCAGTGATCTTCATGTTTGGTAGGTCACTCCTAGACCACAGGCACTGTAAATTCCTTGGACTTCACCAGGGTGAAGATCTGTGATCTCTCTGTTCACAGCTTCTTGCTCAGTATTTTTTTCCACCTTGCTGAATACACATTCATGTGGTTTGCTTTGTGCTTACAGACTTCTGGCAGGTAACTCACTGGTGACTCAGTTGACTAGTCTGTGTTTACACTAGAATCATTTTGCGTACCCTTATTGCTGAAAATCAGGGACCTACAAAGAGTTGCTCAACTACACTTGAAAAAGATTTTGTTTGGGACTGTGAAAAACATCTTCGATTTGGATATATTTTTAGTAGTAAAATTAATAGATATTTCAAATTCCCTGAGCTACTTTTCTTTGATCTGTCTGTCAGTTTGACATGAATAGAACTTACACTTTTGTGCTGATGCCTACTATCTTTTTTTTTTTTTTTTTTTTGCAAGGCAGGTTAAGCAAATGCATTAAGAGCCACAAAAGCTTTTGGGAGTCCCTTTGCACTTATGTGATTAAAAGAACACTGGGTTTAAATGTGGTGTTACTGTGTGATGTTTGAAAACAAGTCTTAGCTATTAAATCAGTTTTCAGTAAATAGATGCAAGAAGTTAACTTTCTTTTTTTAAAATGTTTAGAAAATAAATGCATGTGCTATTATTTTTGGAATTAAGTCCTACCCCTTTTCACTCCTCAGAAATAAATTGAAATGGATATGATTGCAAAGGCATAGTGCATTTTTTCCTTGAAATAAGAATTTTAAAACTTGACTGGCCAGTTGTCCCTGTCTCTTCAATGTGTTTCTGCCCCCACAATTTCAGGGCTTGCAAAAGTTCTGAGATCCTTCCAGCCCCAGGAGGCTTCTCCCCTTTCTGAAGATAGGACTTTCCCTCATTAGGAGACGTGTTGGGACTTGTGCTGCTGATCGTGTACACACGAGAACCTCATACCCCTCCTCAGTTAAAATGTCATGGGAGGCTCAGTGGCTCTTCTGCATCAGTCCCAGCAGTGCAATTGCCATACACAGTAATTGACCTGGCCATCAGGGGAGACACTGCCTTCTCCAGGGAATGGTATCATGAGAAGCACCACATGTGCCTGGTGCCTTCCCCAGGGTAATGCCTGTCAGGAAGGACATTGGCAATTTGTCTCTGAGCTGGCCAAGGATAGTTATTAAAGAGGCTTTGCAGCCTGCAGTAATTAATCCGAACAGCTGACTGGCATAGTAAACTCTCTGCTTATAAGATGAGGATTGCCTGGATGGAGATTTGTTGCTGCACCTTTGCTTCTTCTTAATCTCAGGATTTACTTCACCAGTCTATCTGAGCTTCTCCCAGGGTAAGTAAAAGAGACTCTGGTGCCAGTTTTCCCCTTGTGCAGTTTCCTTAGAGCATTGCAGCATGTTCAGAAGCAGAGACTATGCCTCCCCAGCCTGAAGAAGTTTTCTTGGTTTTTCAGGGAGTGTTGCAACTTTTTCTTCTCTTCTGAGTCTTCTTAGTGTTGCTTGCTAGGGAGTGGAAGTTAGTTTCCCCTTCTCCAAGAACAACATGTTAGATTGGTGTTGAGGTCTACAGGTAACTGTGGGAAACAGATCCTGGGGACTGGGCTAGGCTTTTGTGGAGATGCTGGCTCTGGATGCCAGAGGAAGAAAAGTGTCTGGCTTGGTTCTTGTCTGTTCTTTTGGTACTGTTCTAAGCAATGCAGTTCACAACTGGGACAACAGTCCTAGTGTCGATGACTCCCCATAAAATGGGAAAGCTGTCAGACAAAGGACAGCTAAATGATCTCTTGTCTGTGTATTTTCCAAATTCTGCTTCTTGCTCTTGCTTTCTGCTCTGCTCACGCCAACCTGTCAGTGTTCAAGTCCCTGTCTCTTTGCTAGAGGAGTTGTACTCTCCAAGCTGTAGTATAAGCCACAATGCTGAGGGAGCACTTCTGGGGTGCCAGACCTTGCCCATGTAGTTAGTGTATAAAATCAGGACTGTTCTTGCTTTGACAGATTTTGTTAACACAAAGTCCTCATTTGAAAGAGTAACAGGACAAAGATCTGGAAAACAGGAGTGGGAAAGACCTAAAGAGAGTCCCTGCTTGAAAGCTGTGAATTGTGAAGGATCATGGTTGATCAGGTGTGCCACACAAGGCAACATAGTCTGAACAGTGTGCTGGGACAGCAGTTGATATATATGTACTCAATTTTTTTTTTTCTTTTTAGTTTGACATTTAGAAGACCCCTTCTCTTGGACCTGACTGTGTCTCTTACGTTAACTGTGTGAAATCTCTAGATGGCTGAAATTTGAAGCAACAGCTTGAAAAAGAAATGAGCAAATATTCACTTCAGTTACCATAGGGAGCACTGAACATGAATTCACGTTACATGTTGTAAAATAAAGTGGAAAGGGAATGGCTCATTATTGCACATCATTTATTCTTAATAACTCCATATGAAATTAATAAACCTTAAAACCTCAGGTTTTAGAAGTTGTTCAAGATAAGTGTCAAATGATAGGGAAGGGGAAATAGGAAGGGTAAAGCGTTAAGGCTTCAATGCCTTATGTTTAACAAATGACCTAACCAGCAGTTCATAGTTTCAATGGTCTCATCTCCTTAGCTGCATATTAAGCTTCAGCACTATTTGTTAATTATGGTGAAAAAACTAGAAGTTCTTTCTCTCATGGTGTTGAGCAAGTTCAGGTGAGTGTGTTTTTGCAGGATTGATTTATTGCATCGTCTCTGTGACCACTAGCTTTGATGGAGGGGAATTGCTACCTTGCCAGGAAACACCGGCCTTTAACACAGAAACACCTGCTGCTGAAGTGTTGAGGTTCCTGATTCTGCAGTTCTAAAGGTCTCTGAGGTCTTCAACTGAGATAAAACGAGAGGATTGGACAAATATCATCACTGTGGAGAGCAAGCCTAAATCCAGATTATTTAGGAATATTTCAAACATCTAGTGGCTCCAACTCTGTTAGAACTAACTTCTTTTGGATTAGCAGCAGCAGAAAGATCCCATGAGTGCTTCATTCTCCATTCTCTCTGCTTGCTCTTCGGGGTAGCAAGAAGGCCTGCCTCCTTCATGGAAGAATGAACAAGCAAAAGGCACATTCTTTCAAGGTATACAAAGGTGCTGGTGGGGTTGTCTGCCAGATTTTATTCCAGAAGATGTATTACATCTGCAAGGTCAGCAACTACCATATGCATCGTCTTGTCTTGGCTCCCCTGTGTTGGAGCTATAGAGTTACCTCCTTACTGATACCACTGCAGCATTATGTTGCTTGAGGTATGTTTTCTGCTTCCTTACAAACTCATGATGATAATTTTATTTTGATTACCACTATGAGTTTTTCTCCAGAACCTCCTGAAAAAAAACAACATATAATTTCAAAATATTCTCAAGGGGTTAAGCCCCCCTGTGCTCACTATAGCACATGCTTTCTCTGAGTGTATCAAGCCTCTGCATTAGGGGAATTTACATGCAGCCGTCCTGTGCTCTGTGGCTGTCAACAGAAATGCAAAGGCCGGTGTGTATCTATTCCTGGGTGCTCTAATGAGCAGCACCACATCTACTCAAATTTGTGTTTATAAAGAGATTGTTCCAAGCATTCAACCTTAGTGAAAGGTCTGAATGCAAAGCAATCAGACAAGGGAAAAAGGAGAATATCGTTAAATATATACACTTTGAGATCCCTGAAAGAAACCTCATTTCAATGAGCTTAAATACATTTCAAAGTGGCAGACTATACAAAATACTTCAAGATGGTAACTGAAAAATTAAACTTTGTTTTCTCATTTAGAAATGCCGTTGGTTGTGAATAGAGTCACTGCTTTTGTTGGAGGTAGGCGAGTCATCTATAATGAAAGACTTAGCCATTGAATTTTACTTCTTTTCTGCTTTTGATCTATTCATATGCTCATCATGCGATTTATTTGTTGTTCAGAAATCTCCCTGCATTTCTACTCAATAATGTTCCCACATGAATAGCTGTCAAATAGCCCATATTACTTAACGTCTGAACTCCAACACTGGGCTGTACTGGCTAGTTGCCTGGGTTACCTGTGTTGCACCTGTTTCTTGTAGTGCAGCATTCCTAATACTATTCAACAGACTGAATTTTGAATAATTCAGTCAAATGTGAAATGCCAACTGTTTTTTTTGGTGACTATTGATGTCTTGGAGATTGAAAAATAAGCAACTATCCACATATTTATTTGCACCAGCTCTCAGTGAAGAAAGCAAGCAAGCACAAACAGGAGTCACTGGTATCTTTGAATCAACATTTGCATGCAATTTGAGCAACTTTTACAGAGGGAAAGTAAACAGCTTTACTTCATTAATTTCCAACAATGGGAGTTTGGAAAGTCTTTCCATTGTATATAACGACCTTCTTATGAGATTATTACAACTATGTGAAAGAATTAATCTTTAGGTGAATAATATTAGAGCTAAAATATCACAGGTCTCCTCTCCTAAAGAAAAATGAATTAATCTTTGCATATTGTGAACATATCACATGCATCTGAATTAAGAGCAATCCATTCGTATACCCTTAAATCCAATATAAAGAATGTAAAGATACTTTCTTCAGGATATTTATTTGGCACTGGTCTTAAAAATATTTACACACATTGGTAGTTGTATTGTCTTCATGGCAATTAATTTTATGCATCTACAATGTGATTTTTTTGTGCTATTATGTGTCAGCCTGGGGGTGTAGCTCCGTCCCGTTAGCTGTTCCTGTAGTGGTGAATATTCCTGTCCACGTGCTAAGGTTGCAGTCATGCAGTTACTCAGTCTGTCTTCCTTCCCCGTTGAGACAGGGAGCTCAAGTGAATCAGCTTTTGACATGGTTGGTGTTCTCAGGACTCACCCTGACAACACCTTTACAAGGTACTTTTAGAGAACAGATAAAATCTCATGTTATACATCATACTGAGAATTGCCAGGTGAACACAAATATTGGTCTCTAAGCTATACCATAAGAAAACTAAGTGAAGTGGAATGGTTTGAAAGGCCTTTTTATGGAAAAGTCAGATTTTGAAGTACTGACATTAGCACCCAACACCCTGCACAAGATCTTTACACAAGTCCCAGGGGGAGATTCCCAAATGTAAAATGATGAGACTTGAGTGATTTTCAAAGACTTAGAAACCAGTCAGTTGAGGAGACATGAGCTTATCGGGCCTTTTTTCCTTCCTTTGAAAATTTCTAAACACCCTCGAATATCGATTTTATTTTTATTTTCTTTTATTAGCTGCCATAACTATCACTGATTTTTTTCTTTTTCTTTTTGGTAGTCCAGTTTAAAATGCAGGACAGTACCTGAACATGAAGAATAGACATTGTGCTTACCCTGGAGACCAGGCTGTTCTTCATCTTTCCTGTCAATAGTAGGACAACTGATCTGACTTGGACGGTTGCACATATACTGGCCCAAACCGGCTATCCCAGTGTCTTATCTCTGACACTAGCAAACTGCAGACATCTGGAGGACAGTGTAGATCTAAAGCCATGCAGTGGTGATATTTCCTGGGATACTCCTTTAGTTACTTACAATTTTACTTTACTTTTACTTTACTTACTTACAATTCAGGGACTCTAATGAAAGAGATCCGCTACATTTGTATTTAATAGCCCTCATCAGGATTTTCTTCCATGGATCTATTTAATAATTTTTGAAGCCATGTAGACAGTGACTATAAAGTATCCTTCATGTTTTGTTAAATAATGGAAGTAAATTCAAATCATACTGTACACTGTCTTGCATTCCTGACACAGTCTTGACCATATATTGATGTCTCTCGAGTTAAAAATTATTTTTAATCCTTCATTTGGCACTTTTGCTTCTTCATCTTATTTGCTGATCTGTCTAATGGAGCAGCATTTTTACTGTAAGGCTCCTTGAGACATACAGAATTTATGCAACATGGATAGACACCTCTCCTATTTCAAGAGCCTACCTGTAGGTTGTAGCAAAGCCACACTTCACCCTAAAGATGATGTGGAACTGGAAGCAAAGGAGGCAACAGGATATTGCTGTAGCTTGTAGAGGAGTCACATGTCTGGGACTGCAGCTGGGGAGTGTGCCAGAGATTTGAAATCAGAACACGTGAGCCCTCATGCCCCTGTTTGTGCTTGCACACACCAGCCTGCATGTAACAGCAATGTAATAATCAACTACTTGCCTTCAGGTGATGCTTTAAAAATGTATTCATCTCAACAGCCATCTCTTTGTTCTGTCATTCGCACACCAGCACACTTATCCTGTATATATAATACAAAGTTCCACAGTCAGTGTAGTTTACCACACAAAGAGAGGCACATAGGGGGTATTTATGCATCTAGTCTATAAAAAGTGACTTTATATAATTAATATTTTACCTCATTATCAGTATGCCTCGATGTTAGTAGACTTGAGGGCACAGTTTTCCAAAGCCTGTGGAGTCTCGTAATGCTCGGAGGTGCTCTCAGTATGTCTGTCTCAGTGTGGGGTTGGGAGGAATGAATGGTGTGTTGCTGACTAATGATCTGAAGATGGCAGCATTGGGTGAGCTATACCATTTTCCTAGCTAAGCAGATCTCTCTTAAATACAGAAATTGCAGTTGTTGCATATGGCAGATTTATCAAAAAAACAGCTTTTCATTTGAAGCACTTTTCTTAATGCTGCAGCTTAATTCCGCAAGTTAGCAGTAGGCAGATGTGTTTTATCATCTGGTCATTCTGAATGCATTCTTTTTGAGTTAGTTATACTGAGAGTGCAAGTCTTACCAATACTGAAGATAGGTTCTCCTCAGCAAGTGTTGAGTCATAAACATGACTCCTTTTTATAATAGTAACAAGTATAATAATTTTTGAACTTCAGTAGGAAAAGCTCCTTCTTCATGTGCCGTTGGTCCATCAAGGAGGAAGTGAAATCGGAGGTCTTCCTCCGTCTTGTGAACACCCTACCCCTAGACAGCAGGGATTGATCTCTCCTGTGCTGGTGTTAGCTCTCTGCCTTCTGCCTCTTCCTTACTCATGACTGCACATCCTCATGGGAGTGGAGAGTGTTTTCTCTTTCTTCCTTCTGATGATCCTATAGGTTGCTGAATGGGCATTCTTCTGGGAGAAGCATGACATTTGTTTGGTACTCCTCTGCCTTAAGGAAGATATACAGTAATGGTGGGGACACCACATGAACTTCATGGCTACTTTTACAGATCTGTAACAGACAAACACTGGACTCCCCCTTTTTTAGTTGCTGTTGGATTTAAGAATGAAAGTTACCATGATCACTGTGTTTTATCAGGGGCCCAGATGTGCTGTGTATCTGTCAGGATGTTCATATTCAGAGCACAAGAACTACTGCCTGACTGGTTCTTTTAGGAGAGTTGAGGAGGAGGGGACAGGGACAAATTCAAAGATGTTAGTGGGTTTAAGCTTAAAGCTGGGTGGTTCATTGCTGAGAGTGGCAACATGGACAGAACCAGGACTGTAGCCTCCTGAAGGTTTTTCTGGCAAAAGATTTAGGCAGGGTAGCTATATTTGTACTCTTCTTGGCAGTAGGTATCTCAGCTTCACTCATTACTCCTACAGTGATGCTTTTGTCATTTCGTGTACCGGGCTGTCCCTGAGATGTACTTTTCAGAAACCAGTTGTCTTGGCCTTCCTCTAAGTGGTGACATCAACTCATTGCATCTAATAAAAATTCTAGGCCAGTACAGATATGGTTTACCTGAGTCAATAGCAAGGCCAGAGGTAGGACTTTGATTTTTTTTTTTTTTTTTTGGACAAAGTTGTGCTTTTACCTCCTCTTGTGGATATCTGTGTCTTTGACTGCTGTGATGGAATCTGACTCAAGACATTTGAAGTCACTGCAGCCTTTTCTTCTTCCCAGCTGACTTAGCAGGTTTGGATCAGACACAGAGCTCATGGTTTTATTCTTTTTTATTACACCCTTCTACATAGTGCCATGCTGCATGAATCACTAACTCTGCAGAAACATTTATGAAAGGCAGAGGAAATGAATCATTTTTCTCAATTTCTAAACATTTGTTGAACTTTAAAGATCTGTAATTTCTGCTCTTTTGCATTTAGTATATTCAGCCTGGAAGAGTGGGGATTTCAGGAAGAAATGGACAAAAAAAATCATCATATTAGGATCCATTCTCAAGTTATTCAGAAAAAAAACATAAGATTTAGTACCAAATAACTGTGTGGTTTCTTATCCTAAATTCACATTTCTTGCAAAGACATGTAAATCTCTTAGGTTCACTGGAGTTATGTCCCTTTGCACAAAGCCTGAAGTTTCCAGGTACTGTAATAAACACACATGCACATACATATAGGTATGGGTATATATATATGCATGCTGTATTTTTGTATAAATTAGGAATCAACTTCTTAAAACCTTCATAAGTAGAAATAGTTACTAGCTTAATCTCATCTGATCTAACATCCAAAAGCAATCCTGATGTGTCAAAACCAAACTAGAAAGTACCATAGGAGCAGAAGTGACTGACTTTTGCATTTAGTGGACAGTGTCCTGGATATCTGTACTTCTTACAGTCTTCCTAACATTTAACTTTGTTTGGTGGCTACAGCAAAGTTAGATACAATACTGCTATGCTGATTTAGCAAGTCTGTTTCACAGCTTCTCATCAGTTTTACAGTTCAGATATGTTACCTGATTGAACATAGACCTTAACAACAATTGTAATGGATTGGTCAAGTGAACTCATTTGTCTGACTACCTTTATTCCTGTAATTTGAGAAGCCAAGTGACATATTGGTTCTTCATTTATGACAGAGTAAAATCTAGTGAAGACTAAGACCTCGGCTTAAGAAGGCTCTTATATGAGTAAGTTCATTTTAACTCAAGTCAGCAGTTAAATACTTGCCAGACTTTAAAGTTGTATCAGCTTGTCTTTTCCTAACTGGCCGTTCCTGTGAATTGCTTGGGTGCCCAGAAAACAGGAAGAATTTTTTGCAAAGCTCCCCTACTGCAGAACGTGACCTTTAAAGTACTTAGCAGTAATAATATACCTTAACTAAATTTATATTAAAGACACTAAATTCTGAAGAAGTGGGACAATCAAGTGAATATTGTACTGATTGTCATTGCTGAAGTGCCTGTTTACAACTACACTCTATGTATCCATGTATCTGTATATTTTACAGTGCTATTTTTTTACGATTGAGTTTGGCCTTTGCAAGCAAGAAGGACAACTGCGTGCTTATGGGGCAGGACTTTTATCTTCTATCGGTGAATTAAAGGTATGTGCCCTTAAAGCAGGATCAACTTCCTTTTAATCTTAACAAAATGATAATTGGATAAAAATATTTTGACTTTCAATAACAGTTAAAGTTCTCCAGATAAAAAGCTTAGTTGAAAAATGTGGTACTCACCTAAAAGCTTTGTTTGAAATATCAGCTGGCACTTGAAACATGAAATAGATTTGCACGGACCGAAGTACCAAAGCAAGTATAAAATACAATACGTATTTCTGTTTGACTTTGCATCCCTTGTGAAAGGAGGTTCATAGGTTCTAGCAGGTAAGGATATCTTGGGCTCTGAAAGCTTTGTTTAGAAAAAAACCCTGTATTTTTAAATACACAAAAGAAATGTTTAAAAAATCACCCTATTCCATTGTAAGTAATCCAGTGTATTTCAATGGGTTTGTTATTTGTCTTAACAATGTTTATTAAGGTCATGATTCAGATCATACTTAAGATTAAGGAATCCATATATAGACTCATGCTAGACTTGAATTACATACCTATGTGACAGTACAGAGAGACCTGTTCCTATAAAGGTGTTTAACCTTGCACAATGTGAGTAGTTGTTGTGGATCACTTACTGCCTCTTTTTATGCCTTGAAAACATAGGGAACGAGCAAAAGGTGTTTTGTCACAAGTGTGGTATTTTGGGACATATATCTCTGTTGGCAAGATGGGAGGGAAGGGGAAGGAGGGAGACGGATACTGTGTTCTGAGATGCAAATGAACTCTTGGTGGCTTTTCAGGTAAATATTTGGTGTTGGAAAGCATATACAGAATAGTATTTACAAACCATTTTGCAATATATCTGCTGTTTATTTGTATTTAAACAAATTCCCACCCTTCTGGGCTGGCATTCAGTGAACTACCTGGCAGTTTAATAGAAGTATCTCAGTCTCTTTTTGCTTTTTGGTTCACCTGTAACTGAGAGTGCTTGTGGTGAAGCTTGTTAGTCAAATTGCTATTCTTTCATTAGTAGAAAAAAGGTAGAAGAAAATTACTTTCTCCATTTTTTCTTAGATTGAATTACAGTTTCTCTAAGTCCATTGTATGCTTCAGCCAGAGAAGCATTCTGTATCAGCCTGGCAATATTTTATACCCATGATGAAAAGGTAGTTAAATGCAAAGAGAGGAACATGTCCCACTTGTTTTCCTCTGGCTCAACAACTTTCAGTGCTGAGCTTCAAACTCTGTGCAGGATTCTGCAGAGAATTGGGCCTTTTATTTAAACTAACAGTTATGGTCGTTAGGTGATGACCCTGAAAATACCCATCACATCATTTACAAAATCTGAGGGTGTAAAAGTGAGGAAATGAATAGTCAAGAGCATAATAAATCTTCTACCATCGATGTCATAAACACATTATTCTTGTCAAGTGTGCATATTTTGTTACCACACTCCTGTGATCCCAAATCTGTTTTCTTCACTCAGTAATAATCTCAGAGTATAAATGCAAAGAATAATCCTTTCGAAAGCAACAGTAAAAATTAAATAATGTGCACATTAATGGACTATATTGATCTGCTTCAAAAGTATGGCCATATATATCATAATAAGTTTGCCATAAATCAATAGTATTATAAACTCTTTTAGTAGTCTACATATATATTTCATAGATGTGAAGCCAGAAGGGACTATTAGATCATCTGGTTTGACCTCTTGTGTATCATAAGCTATTAAATTTCACCAGATCTTGCATATACTGAGCATAGGGACTTATGCTGGACATCTCAGTTATTGAGAGACTAAGCAGTTGTGTGCTTCAGACACAGAACATCACCATACCACAAATAACCATAGTCTCTATGACAGAGCTGATGTCCAGAAAGTCTTTGTGGGACTGTGCTTTGGGATGGAAAAGAAGCTAGAAGGTAAGGAAAAAAATGCAAAAAAACCTGCTGAGTTTTCTGCTAATCTGACTATGGGAGAAGCTCTTTCTGGACCAGAAACCTGGCAGTGAATGTACCTCTTATCAACAAGATACATCAGGCAGTCGCTTAGGAAGGAGAGTGTCTGGTCACCCATCACATTGGTGCACAGCTTTGCATCAAGCCATTGCCAATCTCTGATGCTTCCTAGGAAAGCAACATCCCTTAGTTCCACCCTTGTCTTCTAGCACCTATTTGGAGGGAAAATTTCTTCTTTAACCTGAAGGTGTCTGAAAGATAGTGCTAATATAATAGACTGTAGTTTAGATCCTGATGGTTTCAATATCCGTATTGTAACTGAAATCCTAATGAGTGGCAGCAATTGCTCTGAAAATGACAACAATACCAGCTATTTCCATGGTGAGTGGGGATAAATAGGAGATCCAGATTGCATGGCCATGAAGTATGGCCTCACGTGTGCAACACCCATACTTCAGGGAGTCTGACTTCGTAGGAGTCAGAAGAAAGAAGTCCTTTCAGAGATAGCTACTGCCATTCTTTAGACAATGGTGAATGTGGGTTCTCATTGTCCCTTCTATGAAGAAGTTCAAATTCTTATTTGTTCTTGTCACTAGTAAGGTAGATCTTGTTTCAGTGTTGACTTTTGCTGCCTTGACTTTACAGGCATTTGATACTAATTTGCTTTTGTCAGGAAGAAGGAAAGCTTTTCTCCAGCTGCTCTCCCTACTACCTCTCTTTTCAATGTATCAGTATTCACAGGAAACAAAACAGTGGCCGTTTCTATGTATAAGTCCTAAAAGTTTCTAGAAGCAAATGAGGTGCACTGTTTGGAGGGTGGAAGTGGCCAACAGTATTTGGGCCTTTCAGATGAGTGAATGGCTTGTTCAGTCATCCCTGTTTCTATACTACCCAGGCTGCAAATCTGAGTCAACAGGTACATCAACAAAGAACTATAAAAGCTAGAGAAATGTGGGCAGCAGCCTATCAATACAGGATTTCCTTCAAGTCCTTTCCCCCACTCAGTATTTAGACTTCAAATTTTGGATATGGAAAAATGCAACACCCTGATGTTCATGCTATGGAGGCATCAAGCAAAAAACCATTTAAAAGCAGAATGAATAAGGAGAAAGGGGAGATTAAAAATGAAGCCTGAGGGGAAACGAATAATACAGTAACTAGTTATAAATTGTTCTGCCTAATATAGTCAGGTTAACTCTAGTTAACACTATTACACATCATGTTTTTGGGGCTTAGAGGTAAGGCAGAAATAATGTACATTCCAATTATTAAAACTGTTTCTAAAAGCCCATCCAAATGTCTTCAAAAACTTTAATCCATTTACTTTGTATGGTGCTCTCTTGAGCCCTTTCATTAAAGGGGTCTCCTATCTACCTCAGTTAGCTGTGGATCAAGCCATAGTTCCCTGTTATATGCTTCCGTATTTAACAGAAGTAGACTTCAAATCTTTCTGTATAGATTTTTAAAGTAAAACAAAATCTCCAGTCATATTTTGTTTTGATGATAATTGATGTTATGGAGAGTCAGCATTAGCCTTTGTAAGCAAAAAAGATTCAAGTACAAGTTTTGCCTCTGTTTTCTGAAGAGGATGAACATGATGGATAAAGTGGCTCCTGGATCCCAGATTCTTATTTTAGTGGTCTTTTTAAATAGAGAGTCTTTTCCTTATTTATGTAAACAATATATACAACTATACTGATGAAATAAAAAACCAATTCTGGTAAAATCAGGACACTGTCAGATTCATAACCTATGTTTTTGCAAATTATTATTATCAGAAAACCATTTTAGAGCAGGTTTTCCAAGACTCTGTGTTCCCCTTTGGAATAACAAGGAGATAAAATCAGTACTGGCACACAGACAACTTCTTACCTGTGTTCTTATTCTGCCCTCCTGTACTCCTCAGACAGTGCAGTATTTATAGCTCATCTCAAGTCTCAAGTTTTCCCCTTGCTAGCTGAAGATTTTGCTTTATATTTTTTTTTTTTTGTGAAACTGAAAAGCTCCAAGTTGTTTTATTACACTCCATTTTTTATACTCAAAGGAGAAATTACAAGACCAAACTCTTTTTTCATGTGTCAGTGATAGTGGTCACTTAGGAAATGATTCATGGTTGCTCAGTGTAAATGCCTTGTGCCATCTGAGATACCCCAGTATAATCTGACTAGCTCTTCAGCTGCCACCCCAGAAATGTCTAATCCTTTTTTTATGTTTATGCTCTATTTGACCATAAACTATTCTGCATATGCTTATTTACCTTGACATCTCATTGGAGGTGGATAAATGAAGAGGTTTCTGATGGAGAAATCCATATTGGATACTTGTTCATTTGTGTTTTCTGAAGAACTGAATAGCCAACCAAGACATAAGTGAATAGCATTCATTAAAAAAAAATGCAGGCCCGAGCTTGAAAGCTTTTGGACTCACCAGATGAAGATTTTCATCGAGGTTCTGTACTTTTTAAAGTTGAGAGTGCCAAGGACCAGCATTTCAGAGCATAGTAAAGTTTCTGAAAAATATTCTTCAGCTTTGAGTCAGTGCCCTGACCATCCTAGTTCACTCTAGAGAGGTTATGGTCTCTCTGAAGGGTTGTCTGCAGGCTCCGTTCAGTTGCTGAGATCTGGTATTGCTGGTGTCAGCACATCAACTCAGTAGTAGACATTACAGACAGCAGGCTGCAAATTTTCAAAACACCATGCAGATTTGCAAAGATGTTTCCTTTTGCTTTGGTAGCCATGACAATGCTTACTTGATCCAAAAGCCAAAAGACCATATCCTAGAATGGAGATAGGTGTCTCAGGTGGGAAATCATTAGAATTTAGGCACTTCATTCTCAGACTGCAGTCCTAAGAATAGCTGATCAGTTGTCTGAATTCTTTACCTTCTGTTTTCAGGTTGTGTGTTTCCTGGTGTCTGCGCATCCCAGTCTCTGCAGAGTTACTTTGTGAAGTAACAGCTCTGCTCATGCATAGACTAAACTGAGATCCACAAAGTAGGAGTCATTTCATATAGATATGTGATCTGAATAACTAGGAAGGCCTTCTCAGATGATATCCACTGTGATAAAGAAAAAGCTTTTTCTTCTCTTTAGACTCTCCCCTTTTATAAAATTAACATTCAGTAATTAGAGCAGTTGTTCATGATATAGGACCCACAGGCTGAATCCCTTCTCACCTCTGATGGCTTCAATGCCAAGGAGTTGACCTGGCCCAGCAGAGGCTACTAGTGAGTGGAGGAGAAGAGGAGAGGACTACACTGTCACCCTTTCTGTTGAATGTCTCACCGTATAGGAAAGAATCCATGAACTAGAAGTTGTCACCTACTGATTCAGTTCCTAAGAAAATATGGCTTATATTACTCTCTCGATTCCCTGCATAGGGCTTCACTCAATCCACTCAGGGTTTTAAAACTTTGTTCTTTAGACTTTCGAGGCATCAAGTCTCATCTGGAAGTACAAAGACACCTTAAGAGGAGATGTTTTTGTCTGTAGTCAACCTCCCAGGGAGCCTATTATAATTTCCAGTCAAGAAAACCAAATTCATTTCGATAGAAGGAGGTAAATGCCTGAATTTACAGTCACTCAACCACATCATGGCTCTGCAAGGAGAAAGTGAAAACAGGGATATAGTCAGAGGTCTAATAAGGTGAGCCTGTTCCTGCAATCATGTAGAAGATGATGATGGTTAGGACAGAACAGTTTTGATTTTTGTTTTCAAACCTGTTTAACTGATGGCTGGTTAGAAACAGCAAACCTTGTGAGAAGAAAAAGATACATGTACTAAAGGAAGTTAATTCCCTGATATTTTAAAATTCCATGTATTAATTATTCATGTATTTATTTTTTGGAGAGAGAGGAGGTGGGAGGAAGAGATTCTTGTTCCAGTTTTATGTCCTGTTATTTGGAGACTGCAGACTGAGAGCTACTGTGATATTTTCAGAGCCTTTCATGGGGATTTAGGAATGAGCATAAGCAAGAGCTTGGATAAAAGGTGTCATGAATACCTTAAGGTTAATACCTTATTCTGCTATAAAGAATGTCCATGCAGAAAGAAAGTAAAGAAATAAGAGGCACCTTTGGACTTCAGGGATCTTCTCCCACCCTGTCATTTCTCTGTGCTTTTCATGCACATCTTCACTATGGATATATATTAGGGGACTAAAGAAGGTTGAAAGTTGACCTAAATATGCTCTCCTTCCTTACCTTGTACTTCTTTCTGTACAGAGCACTGAGGATAAAAACATGCGTGCTCTGAAAGTTAAGGTAGATCCAAAAGCTTACACAAGTAGTCAAGTGGAAAGGGGAGCTAGAAAAAGACAGTGTTGGAAAATGTCTCAGTACCCGATTTTCAGTTTTGAAACCTCCATGTCCTTCCTAGTGGCTTGTGCTGGTTGCATAAAAAGAAAGGTTAATCAGAAAGCTCTTCTCTGAGTAGCAGCATTTGGTGCTTCATCTTCCCAGTGTCTGCTCTGTACTTACCTATGCCTGCTTATTTAGTTATTTTTAGCTTGCAGTACTATATAGAGCATTATTGCTCAGGTGCATGTGGCAGAAGGGTAATGGATTTCGTCATCATATATAAATGGGCATTATTTAATGGGTTTTCTGATGTACCGTTTCAGTCTTAATCTCACTGTCAGGAAGATAGTATATGATTTTGGCCTGAAAATGTAAACCACAGATTATATGAAGGGTTTGGTCAGACTCAGTTCACCCACCAAGATGATGATCAGTTCTGCCAGTTAAGTGACATTTTGGGGACATATATATTTGTAGTTGTATAGATACTTTTTCAGGAATGGCTATTTAATGACTCATGTTTCCAGCTGAAGATTAAGGTCTATATGCTCACATGGCAGGTGCATTTCTGCCTCCTCTTTATTATTTTAATAAGTATTTTTGGGGAAAAATGGTCTCATAAAAAGAGCTTTATAAAGTAACATGATTTATTCTCTTCAAACTGAAAAAACACTGTATGTAAAAGAAGAGAGGCTATCAACTCATGGGAAACATACAGCATACGGATATAAAAGCTGTGTATATGACCAGTTATATACACATACAGCAGTATCACAATACCATTTAACAGATCCTGTGGTGTATTTTGCAGCATGCTCTCTCTGACAAGGCCAATGTGAAAACATTTGATCCAAAGACAACCTGCTTGCAAGAATGCCTTATCACTACTTTCCAGGAAGCTTACTTTGTTTCAGAAAGTTTTGAAGAAGCCAAAGAAAAGATGAGGTAAATTATTTCCCTTGACTCAAAAATTTAATTTTCTCTTCTTTAATGGTTAAAAAAAAAAAGGTGTTAATTTTCTTTTTTCTTTCAGGGACTTTGCCAAATCAATCAATCGTCCTTTCTCTGTGTATTTCAATCCATATACGCAAAGCATTGAGATTCTGAAGGATACAAGGAGTATAGAAAATGTTGTCCAGGACCTCCGCAGTGATTTAAACACTGTATGTGATGCTTTAAGCAAAATGAACAGATATTTAGGGATTTAATATGTGTGACACTGTGGTTTGCTGTCGGTTGCTTTTTCTGTATCCAGTCTAGTAACATCACATGATACGGATAACTTTTCAAACCCATCACTTTCACCTTTACAGCTTGACCTGTGGCTTGAATCATTGTGTAGCTCTGTCTAATTGTAATGTGCAGACAAACCAAGGCAATGCTAATTTGTAAATGCAACCTGGGATGCGGCAGAATATAATCATCAATCCCTCAACACAATGTCATGTGCAAGTACACCATTAAAAACCTGCCCAGCAATGGTTATTTCTGTAAGATGATTCACTTCAATGTATAAGAAATGGTGTTGCTGATTTCATTAAGTCTGAGTTTATTTCTTTATAATCCCTTTCCTCCCATAAGAATCCAGAAAAATGTTTTGCAACATACTCATTTTCTTTGTAAGAGAATCTGTATTTCTTTCTATAGTGGTGAAGACGATGTTTTGCCCATATATCTGTAACAGAACTGAATGTCTCTTGTGACTGAGCAATATAATTTATATACCATTGCTGAGATCTGGGAGGCTATGTATCAGTGCTAAAAGGTCTGTGGAGATTACAGATTGTGAGAACTCACGACTGACAAATGTTCAACGTGACTGAGTAATTGCAACACAATAAAAAACCCCAAACCTCTGCAATTCATGTAGAAAGGTAGTTCTAGTTCATGCTTGTTACCTGTGACAGTCCTGAGCATCCTTCCTCTGTGAGGGCTATCTGGGAATAAGAGGGGAAGTGCTTGTGTTAATTCTGGGTTGTTAAATGTGAATATGAAGCCCTTCAACATCATTGTGTGCTTTCCACATTCCCTTGTCTTTTGAACATACTCCTCTTGCATTTCATGCATAATTTGCCTTTCCTCATTATGCCACATTCAACCTTGACGTGGCCATGCATGACTGGCTCAGTATCAGCATATATAAAAGGGTGAATATGGAAGTTGTTATTTAATTATAGCCAAGATGATTATCAGATAGTAGATTACTTGTGGGATGATTAAATAGTAGAGACACCCAAGCTGCCTAGCTTGTACCAGATGGATGAAGGTAATGCCTGAATTAATAAACTCTTGAGTTAGCAAGCTCTGACAGAAGTACAAGCTCTGTCTGGGGACCACGATATTTGAGCTGGCTCTTATTTGGAAGCAGTAATTACGCATGTCTTTCCTTTATCTGTATTATTCTATTTTCCTATTAGCCCAGGTAATGGAGAGTTGACTATATCGTATGGACCCTTCTTAATGGAAACCACACAGCTTATGCAGGGCATGTCTCATGCAGGGCATGTCAGTATGGGTGAAAGTGTCATAGCTTGTGTACATATATGGAAAATAGGTATCTATTGAAGCTGCTCTCCCAGTTGAGTGAGTCATGCAGATACTCTTAAGTGTTGCTAGCAATTTCAGTGTAAAAAGAGCACCACTTGACAGTACCAGCATATCCTTTAAATAAGAGGAAATCTATAAGGATAATTTACACAGGGAAATCTTCCACCTCCTCAAAGATAACTGAGATAACAGAAAACACTCTTGTCTCTGGATGGTCCCTGCTGCACTCTAATGCTGCTGTTAATAGGGTGGGGGAAAATCTAGTTTTCGATTTAACTATGACTGCCTTTGATATAAATCAAGAGCTGTTGAATTATCCCATGGGGATCAGCATGCCAGAGGAGTTTTTTAACTTCCTGATACTAGTGCTGACTGTTAGCTAGCACTTACCAGAGAGGAATCGCTGGCAACCTTGACATGGAAGTTTCTCCCTTTTTCTTTCAATGTATCTAATGAACCTCTCATAGCCTTTTCTGGAGAAAACAGACTGTACTGAGATTTGCATTAACCACACTGAAAAAATCATTGTGCAAGGAATAGTGGATTTTACTCAGTTCAAGAACTGACAAAGTATTGTTGTAAAACAAAGCCATGATGAGTAACAAATATCCAAAGCTTACAAAGTTACTGTGGCTTTCTCTTGAATCAGAATTAAGCAGGAAAACTTCAAATACTTACAATATCTGGATTTCTTCTTGACTTTTCTGAATAGCTTAAACTAAGAACTCCACAGCAGTAAAACAATAGAAGCATATCTTTGTTTTGTTTTGTGCTGTTAGCAAGTAAATCTTATTATGGATTAGGGAGAAACCCTTGAAATCCAATAGTCATTTTAGGACTAATGATGGCAAGGAAACTGTCTACAATGAAGATATAATGTCAATGAAACAGAACGTTGTCAAAGGATAATGGGCTCCTGCTGTTAGATATATGCTTAATCCAGTGATTTTATTTCTATTATACAACATGATTAAAAATAAATTAAATATAATGGGCTAAGGAATAATAGTGATTTAGAGAGACAATTGCTCACTGTTCTTACATAGCAAAGCTGCCTTCTTATGGGCTGCAGGGCAAACTGGCTTTGGGCTTCAGCCAGTCAGGAGCCAGGACTGGGAAGGAATGCTTTAAAAACTACACTGTTGCGCTTCTATGAATCAACGAGTTCCAGTTTAGCTGAAATTCTTCTCTGTGGTTTTTATTAGGAAATTAAGATCAGCCATGCAGCAATCTCCTTGGATGACAAGCTCATTTAGGGATAATGAGGGAATTATTGACAGTTATCAAATTACACTAACGTTTCACTTGAAATAGGCTATATTTATCTAAGGTGCTTGTTTAGCTTTAGTGAGCTGGACTCTGGAAATTGGACTTTTGGCTTAGGCTCATTTATTTCCCGTGTAATTCTGAACTGATGCTTTATGGGTCTGAGATATATGCACTTGCTTTGCCTGCACAGAGTAAATGGGCCCGAGCTTAATGAATGTAAAATATTGCAGTGTTTACTACCATGGAAAGTCTAAAATGAAAAACAACACTCTGAGACATTGCAGCAAATACAAATAGCAAGTTTCATTTGCAAACCAAGACATGGTTCATGCATTTCATTTCATTTGTTCGGTAGAGGGGATGGAGTGGGGAAGGTGTTAACACAATATATTGCGTTTTCCCTCTACTCTGAGAGCTGTTTAGAAGCCTGTTTTAAGTTTAGCTGTTCGGTACACTTTCACAAAGTAAGGTGTCTTTTCCTTTCTTCTTGTTAGGATATCCTAATATGATGGAGAAAATTCCAGAAATTTACTGTACTGTAATGGATATTTACTGATACATTGTAATGGATTATGGAAGAAAGTTTCACATCTTTGAGAGGACAGTCTGGCTCAGAGAGCTAAAGCTGCTGAAGGCTTTCAGCTACTGGCTGCTGGTACAAATCCAGCCCAGTCAGCAGTTACTGAAAGCTATCACCAGCCAGCAGCAGCCTGGCCTCTGTGCGATGAACTGGGGAGCTGGGATTGCTTAGTTTGGAGGAGAGTAAACTGAGGGGAGATTCAATAACCTTTTTCAAACACATAGAAATAGCTGCAAAATGAAAGGAACAAACTGTTCTCCAGCCTCAAGAACTAATGGACTTAAACTGCTGGAAAGAAGCATTAAGTTATGTAACAGTGAAACATGGGGGACAGATTGCCTGCAGAGACAGCAGAGCCCCCATCACTTTTTAAGAGAACAGGTTAGGCTGCTATATCTAAGGAGTGATATCAGCACAGTCAGTCCTGTCTTGAGACCAGGGGAGAGGCTGCATTACATCTTGAAGTCCCTTAGAGCAAATGCCTGGGAAAGACTTCAGCCTGCTCATGAAAGGGCTTCAATGAGTTCACAAAAGAAGCAATGGTCCATAGCTACCACTGCGCAACTTTTATACCTCAGCTGCAATTCTGCCTCCTCCTTCAGTCTTTGAATAATGCTAAAGAGTGTTTCTTAATCTTTCCATCTTCCCTTAGGGAATTAATAGGATCCATAGTCTGAGTGTAGCCCCAAATGCTGACTGTGGTGCTCTATTTTAAGTTCATAGGCCATTTGAGAGAGCTCTATGTGTGTTACTTGCTAGTTCCAGCTACCCAGATGCAACACTGACAATGAGCAACCGGCACTTTTTGTTAAACAAGTTTTAAAGGTGCTCAAAATTATAAACAAAATAGAAGTGCATATTTCATCCAACCTGTGCCTGCATTTGGGCTGTCAGGAAGACTGTGCTTGCTTGAACAATCTGGAGAACCTGGAGCTCTTCCAAGCTCCTGAGTCTTAGTGCTCCATCCACACATCAGCCTTGTGTCTTGGTGAAATCTGGGCACAGAGCAGCCTGTTCTCCCTAACTCTTCTGGTTTCCAAGGGAAAGAAACACACTAGTGTACTCCAGAAGGGAGCTTTGGTTCGGGTCCCTGACACAGGTTGCCAGGGAACTTTGGGACCACACCTGCTGCTCAGCCTGATGTCACATTAAGGGCCAGGTAAAGATCAGCGCAATGCTCTTCTCTTAAGGATATCAGCTTTCCACCCCAACCTGGAAACTTCTCCTCTTGTTTCAGCGGGACAGTCTTTGTCTTTCTAGAAATATGGCAGCTTCCCTTCAATCTCAGTAGGAACCATTTTCATATTTCCAAATAATTTGCAAAGGGAGTAATTCTGGTATTGTCCATAATGACTATGCTCAGTGGTATCAATCACTCCAACTCTGGAGATGTTTCACAGAGAAATTCTTGCCTTCTTGTGAAGAATAGGTGAACAGTGACATATTCCTCTTCTGGGTTTCAGTTAAGACACAGTGCTAAGAGAAAGATCCTGGTTATACTAGTAAATATTAGTAATGAGTCCCCCAGTTGACATAGTGAAGGCTGTGGAGATGTCCTTGGCATCCCTATTGACAAATTTCCTTTAACTTAACTTAGTTTGGAGACTTAAGTAATGTCCTCCTGAGCTGAAATACTCCATGAAACCTGTGTTGTTTCATTTTGTATCTGGTCGTGGAGAAGACACAAAATAATCAGAATTCAGTGATGTCTGTTCAAAACATTTTGCAACAACTACATTTAGCTTAAAAAGGTCCTCTAACACCTTAGAGTAAGAATTTATATTTCTTTGCTAGCAACTGAGATGTTAAGGTGAGCACTGAAAAGTAAGTGCTGGCATCTTCTTGGGAATTTGGCCTGGAGTGGACCATTCAGGTGGAATCAAGTGGAAGTGGGTTACATAGTCACGTAGTTTAAAATGCAGTTGGGTGATGGCTATTCAAGTGGACGTTATTAAAATTTAGTTAGAAATTTCAGATGTCCAGGAAAAATAATGGAGAAGAAGATGCTGTTGCCACAATCTGCCTTTGGAGGAAAAGAATTGACCTTGCAAAGCAGCAGGAGATAGATTCCAGTCCCCGTTAAACTGGCACATGTCCTGAAACACAACCCAAATACACCTACATCACTGGCTTCTGCATGAGCTCCAGTATGAATACAGTTGTGATAACAGAGCAGCAATAAACCACTCCAGAGCCAAGCAGCTCTGCTTCCCCACAGGAGACGAAGTGGGTGATTTAAGACCAGCATGGCACAAACAAAATCACTTTTCTTTCCTACTAAATCAGATTTGTTTTCTATTTCTTTTGCAAAATACCTTTTGTAATGTGTTAGGTTTTTTTTTTTTCCCCTCTGTAAATATTATAAAGAGATATGTTAATTATTGGATGGTTGATGCTCTCGGCACTTTCTGCCTCAAGCTTCTCTTGTTGCCATCAAACTCCCTCCGCAGTCTTGCTACTTTACATGAAAGCAAGGTAATGCTGAAGATGTGATGCTGTCATTTCCCAGGGCTTGACAGCTGGTGTCTACATGCACCTGAAATGCTACCCCTCCCTCACCATCCCTCCTTGCTGCTAACCTCGGAGATGTGAGTAAGGCCAGGTTAATGCTAAATGAGTTTAAGGTTATGCAGACAGTGGATTGGCCACTCTAGCAGAACTCATCTGGAGGATCAATTTGGTTGGATTCCCTTTAAATGATTACCCCTGGTGGATCACTTGCACGTAAAGTTATGAAAAAAAACAAATGTCTCACGTAAGATGGGAACTGGGGAATCAAAGTTTCAAATGCTTCAAAACCAGCACATGTTCCAAGAGGCATTTTAGTGCCAGTCAGTTCAATTAGAAGTAGCTCAAAATAGATTTCATAGTTGCCTGACTGAAAGGCTAAATTTTACCTTCAGGTCTCAATCTAGCCCTTGCTTTCAGAGCTAGATCTGTGCCTGCTGGAGCAGGAGCTAGAGCTCTAAGTCAGACACGCAAGGCCTGTTCCTTATTTCATTTGCAGGCATTTTTTAAAAGCCTCGTTTGCCGTTATCTCCAGAATAAAAACACAGTGTACAGAAGATGCAGAGGCAATGAGGTCTGATCCTTTCTGAGATCTCATTGCTTCCTCCCAGTGTTGGTCTGCACAGGTCATGCATCCAGGGGAAGACTCTTGGCCTACGCTTATTGATAGGGGCAGAAGTTACAAAGCTACCTGAGTCCCAGAGAACTGCTCCCACTTCTGACTGCTTCCGTGGCCTCAAGTGACCACTGTTTGTCTTCTGTGACATGTTTTTACATGGAAACTACTCAGGTTATGTCTGTAGGTGTCCATGTAGCAGGATCATTTAACGTATGCTGTCATATGTGCGTGAAAGGTAGTAAAGAGAGGTTGAAAAGTGCCCAGAATTTTATTGCATGGCTCTTCTTCAAACCTTTTCTTCTCATGCCTGGCTTCTTCTTGAAAAAAAAAAAAAAAGCACAATAGACACCCACCAGCACCATCCCTGTAGGTACCAAAGATGACAGAGTCATCCTTTTCAGGCGTCCCTCCTATTGCAGCCATCCTGCAGAAACTGCAGGTGGTCATTCTCATCTGTTCATCGTAGCCTCCCTCTTCTCTGAGGCCAGTAATAGCAAATGGTGGATGTGAAGGGCTGCGTGAACTCTCACTTCTGTGCACACCCAGAGCTAGTTCCCCATAGGATGTTGCCATGCAGAGGTGGGCAGCCTAGGGCAGGTCTGAGAATGAATACCATGTAGTAGGAGACCATGCTGCCTGGGATGGTAAAGCCAGCCTCATTGCTGGAGTGGAGACCTCCAGGATACTCAGGGCCCTCAGTTGTACCAATACAATCTTCCTTGCCCCATTTCAGAACAGAATTGCTTTAGATAGCTTGCTTAGAAAGCTTGACACTTGGTGACTATTAAAAATGTCAACAGTTCCCCCAGACGTAGAAAAACAAGGAAAGGGCATAGGCAACTGTGTGGTATCGGTAGGGAAGTACTGATTTTCTCATCACAGTGTCAGCACAAAATCTGTCATACAAATGACATGGGGTTCAAGTTAATTCGGTTTTGATACACCATCATCTCACAAAAAGCTCAGGAGGATCAAAAGGGGGGCTCTTTGCAACTGAAGAGGCACAGGGGCAGGTATGTAATTTTCTGTGTTTTCCTGCCATTGCCTTATTTCCAAAGGAGAGGAAGCACTGTATTCGTGAATGTTGTGTAAAAGCTGTGGAGTTTTCACCAAATGATAGCTTGGTTTGTCAGAGTTGGGAATGGAAACATGGTTAGAGGGAGAGAATTAAATCTCAAATGTAATGTCTCTGATTTGCAGAAGGGAAAGGGGAAGTGCTAAGTGAATATAGGAAATTGCAGCATTATGCGTTGTGAGAGCAATTCTTCCCGTCCTTGTAGGTAATGGACTGAACAGAAAGTGAACAATTTGTTTCATACAATGATTCACCAGCACTGACAGAGTTTCCAATTCTGAGCTCAGTTTCATATTCAGCTCCCTGTTTACTAGTGAAATAGTACAATTATCTGTCTACCTCTTGCATTTTATAAACAGGCAAGGCTGTGGTATCTGATAAGAATAAAAATATCTGTATAAATCCCGGTTGTTTAAGGATGGAGGAAAGGGAAATGAAGCAAGAGTTATCTTTTCAGTAGTCTATTGGAACACTCCTCTAAAAATGAAGCAAAAGTCCCTGGGAAAATAGATCCAAAAGAAAAATGCCAATGGAACTTGGTTTTCAATTTCTATTTAATGTTTTCCCCATCCAGGTTTGTGAAAGGAAATCACAAAGCATTTCATGTTTGAGTCCACTTGTCAAATTGTCGATAGTAAAGTAGCCAGAACTGTTACAGCTGAATTGGCCACATAAAGCTCTGGTGAAAATGGGATGCTTCTCCCAGAGGCATTTGGTAAATGTGCTAAGCTCCTTTACAAGACAGGATGACATTTTTCTGCCTTTAACCCTAGTTTTATTGAGAATAGAAATCACTTGGACTATAAGGAGTTCCAGTTTTTAAGCTGGAAATGTTTATGAGGCAGCTCTGCCTTTATACATTTCTTGCTTGTGAGGTCAGAGTTGTTTGAATGAGGGAAAATCCAGACACAGCCTTCCAGAAGAGTGTAATTAGCCGGTTGTTAATATTGACTATGATATATTAGTGCTTATCATGGCTATTTGGAAGGAGACTCTGGAAAAATATAAAAGGTCAATCTCTGTTCCAAAGTGTAAATTCAGTAGCGTTTTTAAAATCCAGTGAAAGTCAATGGGTGGAGTGGAAGAAGATGATGGCTACAAAGATAGCTATGAAAGGTATTAATAAGGGTAACAGCCTTCATAGTTGAGGATTTAGGAGTCTTAGTTCAAACTATGTAGTTAAAATACCAAAAAAAAAAATTTAAGTCAGTAGCAGCAATTACTTGTTGCAGCCCCTTCTGCTAAATGGTGATGAAAGTCACTTCGTGGGAGCATTATGCTCACCATAAATGAGTATAAAGTTGATGGTAAAAATGCTTTGAGTCTGAAAGCCTAAACGGGCAGCAGCAGCAGCCAATGTGGGTGCTGAATTCTAGGACCTTTCTGAGGAGGCAATGCAGGCAGTGGAGGTGACTTGCCTTGATGGGAATGGCACCTGTCAGTGTCTTCAGAGCAACTGAAAAGCATGAATTTCATAGCACCCATTTTGCACATTGTTCTTGGAGAACCAAGGGTGAACCACGCATAGCAGAGGGAAAGTATCTGCCTTTTTCCTATAGATACAATGAAAAAGGGACAGAAGGTTAAACAAAACCAGCCTACACAACATTGGCAGAGGAAGAGAGATATAAGATTATCAGTAGAAGTGGTGTTGAGTTACCTAATCTTAGTATATTAAGGAAAAAAAAATGCTCTTTTTTGTTAGTTTCTGGTAAATCCAAAGCTACCAGTACCTCTGTCCATGCACAGGAGGAGAATCTTCAGTTCCATGTCTACCTCCCTCAATGACACTGGGATAGAGGTGCCTGGTTGAATGTCTGCTGAGTTTCTAGGTGATTTTACTGCTGCCCTTTCTGGAAGCAGTACATGGGGCCTG
Organism: Chloroceryle amazona; assembly: GCA_027560015.1. Taxonomy (NCBI): domain Eukaryota; kingdom Metazoa; phylum Chordata; class Aves; order Coraciiformes; family Cerylidae; genus Chloroceryle; species Chloroceryle amazona. Next base: position 58,759 of record JANHFX010026289.1, read on the forward strand.
GGTTTGCAGGGCAAACCAGCAGTCCTGGATTCATAGCTGGGGTCTTCAGCGGTATAATTAAGCCACTCCCTGTAAAATGGAGAAATGCAGCATTCCCTGTGGATTGCAGGAGTGAATATGGGACAGTGAGCACATTTGTCCTATGAGGTGTCTACTTCAGAATGAAATGAAATGTTACCTGTGAGTGCTTTTCTCTGTACAGTTAGCTTTGGGTAGTTACTGCAGTTGTATCATTACTGGGTGTCTCCATGCGGTTGGATGGCTCTCATCCTGTGTCTTTCTGACCTTAGCCAAGTTCTAGGCAGACTTTGGCAGTGATCTGAAATTAAGTGAAATCTGTCATTTTGTTTAGTCCTGAAATAAATCACATATCTGGAGGAGCAGGAGGAATTTGACCCAAGAGTTATCATGCTGTGATGGTCCTTGACAGTTAGGTAACTCTTTGAGCTAATAAGTGTAGATCACGGTGCCACGAGGGCTGTGTTAAAGTAAGTCTGGGCAGAATGTGCACAAAGCCATTTCTGTGACTAAGGACCTACATCGGATTGCATCGGATTTCTCTGGATTTCCTTAAATTCCCAAGTCTCTGCTTTCTACTGGGCACAGCATAAGGGAAAACACAAACTGGGGGGGGGGGGGGGGGAAGGGTTTTCCCTATTTTGGTAAGCAAGTGGTGCAAATAGAAACCTCTCCTTTCCAGCACCCCTGACTTGAAGAGAATGACTGCCCCACTTCCCGCCTCCCCGGCACCCTTACCCCAA